>JBCFYV010011135.1:5709021-5981734 GCA_039000515.1 Timema cristinae
TAGACATTTTTAATTTAAACATCGGCACCGAAATTTTACTAAAAACGTTCTAATTTTTTCAATATATGGGTAAATGTGTAAAAATATTTGAAAACTATTTAGTTAACAAACAGAGGAATTACTGTTTGGTCTTGAATGCTCCCACTGACGTGACTTTTTGTAACAACTGAGCAATGCATCAATAGCTCCACCCCTAGAATCACACAGGCAAATGTCGCTCCAGTGGCAAGCAACAGAACTATCGACACAACCTTGTAGACATTTACCGAGGTCCAGTTGTTGTCTGTCTGCTGGATCTTCGGTGGCCAAGAGATAGTGCGCAGTCTTTGTAATATGCCGGAGTCTCGAAGCTTGATAAGACTGTCAAGTAAAATTACAGTAAGAATTGATTTAAATTAAACTCTTAGTAGTTTTGGTTAAAAATCTAAAATAACAAAATGAGGCTAGGAGTGACATTTAAGCAACTTCACATGTGTTTGACTTGAAATATCAATAAGATCACAATGCAATGAAACTGCATCAACATTTGATCTGAAGATATCAAATTAAGCCAAGCTAACAGCCCACCTAATAGCATTTTAATGGACTAAGCCATTTTAAAATTATTTTTTGAAAAGTTTAAGTAATCTATTTTTTCCGACACTTCTTAGTTGCCTACCCATTGGAGCTGCACTGCTAATGAGGTCTAAGATGGAATTGTTATGGTTGCGCAGCTGCAAAACAACATGTACGTTTGCGTGGGCTATTTCAAGGATAAGCCAACAGTAACAGTGACGTAGGGGAAGCCATGTGGCGCTTACTATCTTTTTAAAATCATTTTTATTCTATGAAAAACGGATAGCAAACTAATTGATCCCCAACTTTCCACCTAACAGTGTACTAGTTTTTGACAACACACCCTAACACCACGTTCAATTAGACCCACCATCTTCGCGTGAAATAGTAATATTGAGTTGGTTGAAACAACAAAATATTTCCTTCAGTAATGCTATGTTCAAACCTGAATTATATTAATTTATTTAAGTCATCTAGGATAGTCACATTTCTAGCAAAGTATGGACATTCTGTCCTATACGTCTACCCCCACTCAATCCAGATCTCAACCTCATTGAATTGATATGGGTACTTGTAAAGGACTACGCACAAAGGAAATTTAAGAATACTTGAAATCAGAGCAAAGGATTGATGAGGTATCATCAACTTGGAGAATGATTCGTCAGACGACAGCTCCAGCAAAACACTTGGGGCGATGATGGCGATAAGATGAGTGGTGTGGAAGTTTTGGAAGATATATAGGGTAATTAGAACATGTTTTGTCGGAGATATTAGCGGGGAATATCTCATATCTAAGAGAGAGAGAGAGAAACATTCTTATCTACCCCCCACCATATCCTTTTCTCTCGTACCTTCTACTCCTGGTGGTCAAGTTCCTTATAAAAGCTCACCAGTAGTACGCAACCATTAGTTATACTGATGATATAGGGATGAGGAAAGTAGAATTTCATAAATATTCCCCACATTTGTATGGAGGGGGTGGGAGAAAATATTTAAAAAAAAACACCTTTGTACAGCTTAATAATTGGAATCCAATACCCGAAAGATCAGTCCAAAACGACAGTAACACAGTAGACCATAAGACCTTGGATGTTGGCTTTATATTAGTTGAAAAACAAAGTTATTTAGGGGTTTCAACTTAGTCTTGTAGAGTAGTGCTCTCAATGTATGCACTATCTACCTCTTTAGCAACATGAGACGGGAAGAGCAGCAAGCTACTGAAGCGTAGATTAAATATCAAATTACTAAGAACCCAGCAAGATTCTGGGGAAGACGCTGAATTCAATAGAAAATAACTAATTTAGCAGTACCCCGACCCTTATTTGTAATAATTCTACTACTTGATTGGTTAAGATAATCGAAGTGATCGTGGACAGGGACCTGAGCTAAAGATAGCACAGAGAGAAGCAGCCGGGTGTCTGATGGCAGCTTCCGAGTGATGTGCTAGTACAAGCGTGACTCAGTTGCGTTGAGTAATTGGGCTGACCTAATAGTGACCGAAACACTATTAGGTCTAGTAGGAAATTCGTAACTCAATACACCCCCTCCCTACTGTAATCTTCCATCGGTCCTACCAACCGTATCTTACACCCTAGCTTGATTAAACTCACAGTGAAACCCAAACGTATGTGTCGTATTGCGACTGGTCCATCCCTAGCTCGCCAAACCATCCCGTGCGGGCGTCACAGGAGGGTGGCAGTTAAAGTTAGTTTAATCTAGAAAAATCATTACGGTAATCTGCTTTATGAATACTCATCATATTTTCTAAACATATTTTGTATCAAAAACTAGATATTTTATAATTAAATATATATACACACAATTTAGTTGCGAGAGTTCAATCCCGACTCACTAATAGTTGATGACCCCAGATAAGGACTGCTCTTAGTCGCTATCATAGTAAGCGTCGCAGGAAATATCTCTTTAGCCAGAGGGACTATGGTACAGCCCACTTGGTCCATGAGCCCTTCTGCTAGGTCCATGGATACAAGTACAGAATATTTATCTCTTTTACACAACCGCTGAATTGCGCTGAGGTCAGTTGTTGGAAGATCATCCTTGTGAGGTGCCAAATGAATCCTGTAGACATCCTTTAGGAACCTTACTTTACTGGTCTGTAAAACATAAACAATCGTTTGTTACGAGTATTTGTTTCAAAAATAAGGTAACATGGCATAATTGTGGTAGCACATGTTGAAGAGTAACGTTCGTTGCAGTTTAGCGGGTCCGAAACATTTAGCTCCCATTTAGAAGGAAACTTGACTTTCAGGGATTTTTCTACAGGTAGTAAATTTGGCCTAGAGAAAGGTCTTTGACTCAAGTCGGTATGTAGCAACCACGTTTTGGGTTTAAATATGATTCAATATAAGCATGAATTAGTGTTGAACCAAAAAGAGTTCATTCATAAAATCTTGAATGCTTAAACATGAATGATTCCAAACCTGTAACAGTTCCCATACAAACAAAGTCGATATTTTTAACACCACGTCTTATTAACCATTCGTATTGTACGGTCATGTATTGAGACCGCTAATTGTTTAAGGATGAAGAAGGGTAGATTTATAGGAAGTGGGTACGCATTGGCGCTAAGAAAGAGCTTGGAAAACCATTTAGGAAAAACCACACTCAATACACAAGACCTGGTTCGAACTACGAGCTCCCCATCATCAACCATCTAGTCTATTGCGAGAGTAACGACTTAGACTATGCGGCCACCGAAGTGGGTCAAGATAAATCTTAATGTAAGGAGTGAAGATGAGGACAGTTCTGTTAAGCTTTATAGAGAGCTCACAGGTTATTTAATATATCTGATGCTTGAGAAGACCTAGTGAACAGACAGAGTGACAAATGAAGAATTCATAAGAAGATTGAGTGAAAAGAGAACCATTATGGATGTGATTCTTCGGTGCAAAGCAAAGTGGATTGGACACATCCTTAGTAAAAATTGTCTTCTGCATGATGACATGGATGAAAAGGTTTAGAGAAAGCTGAGCTTAGGAAGAAAGAGGATTTAAATATTGGATATCTTTAAGGAAATAAGAAATTTTTTAGAGCTTAAGGAGGAGGCAGAGGACAGGGTGCATTATTGGTCTAAGTTCACTGACAAAAAGGATAGACCTGTCATAAGACAGAACAAAATAATAATAATAATAATAATAATAATAATAATAATATAATAATGCTTTGGTATTAAGCCAGATATCTCTTATGCTGTCTCATATTTTGGAGATCGACAGGAAGTTATGGTTTTAAGTAGGGTATGTAAAATGTAGAAAATCTAGAAATGTAGTTTCAGTTTCCGTTGTCATTGATCCTGACCACAATACGAATGATAAAAAGTGTCAGTGGTTATGCTTTAAAAATGTATAAAAAAATTTGTATTTGGGGGGGGGGGGGAACATTCGTATCATTGTCAAGTGTAGAAACGCAAGTAACACTTTTGATATACACAACTTAATATATATTGACTGCACATGCACAGTTGCTCTAAGAACTTTTACAAGTTTAGGTGGAGGGCATTTTCTTATTAAAATATACGAAGCTAATCAATCTTGTACACAAATGACGAGTACACTTGAAACCAAACAAACAAAACATGTTGAAATGATATATTTCCTGCAAGATTGTCTAAGTAAGGGATAATTAAAATTAAGTTGGTTGTCAACATAAGAGCAAAATGGCAGATATTTTTAAGAAAGCTCCACCAGTAGTAAAAGTTAAGTATTTCAGGGATATGTTTAATGTTGTTGAATGTTGATTTCAGTTTTTATTGCAGAATTGAAAGTTTATGTCGATGTATTAATTCTGAAATAAACATTTATACTGCTGAGCATGTCTGGTGCTGCTATCTATCAAACGTAGATATAGGCCTACAATTTTAAAGTCCTATAAAAAAAAGAAGTGCGTATGTTTGTTGATTGTAATGTTACATGGTTATTCAAGCTCATCTGCAAGTAATGTATAATAAATAAACCACGTGTCTTTAATTATAAAAATGACATTAATTTATTTAATACCAATCCAACATTCATATAACTTGAATTCATTATTAGTGTTATTTTATTATTACGGATCAAAAGTGACAGATCATATTAATTGACTTGAAAGTATATTTAGTATAATTTCTAGCCGTCAGATAAGATCTTTCTAAGAAAATGGGATTTTATACTGTCTAGGAATATTAAACAAAGTTGTATAAATAAACTATGTTTGCTGCTTGATAAACTCTTTCACAAGAAAATGTATTTGTTCAACAAGTGACAAGTAGGTAGTATATTAAGAGGGTTGGTCCACGTCTGCATCGAACGCTTATAGAGTGGTCCGCTGTTGGTAAAATGTAGCGAAACATTGAACACTAACCTCACCTCAAATTGATCGTATTCAGCTGACTGCCTAAGGACAGCGAATGTGTAGTTCCCTTGGTTTAGCATTTGTTCCAAGTTGTCGTAAGGGAACTTTGTGATTGGAATGCTCAGGTTAGAAATGAATGAAGCCGAGTAAGTTGACAATGTTAGTACTGCAGTCAGTAGTGTGAATAGGAGGGCAATACGGCAGGAGGAAGAACGGGGTGTGATCCCCTGACCTGTTGATGGAAATATTATTAAAAGTTGAAATTACTATAGTTACACCTATTCTCAGTAAACAGTAGGTAACTATTAACAACATACTAAATAAATGGTACAATTGACCACAGAGATGTTCTTGCTCCTTCGTCTAAATTATGCTTATAGCTCGAAAAATGTGTTTAACAAAATAATATACACATTTATAGACACATAATAAGTGAAAAAGAACATCCCATTTCACCAGAGAGAATACATAATATAATATACGTTGTTACAGAAACATTATTTGTTCTACTAGAGTTGCAACCACCCACCCTTCCACGGTAGCGCCACTTTCTTGAATTAAAAGCAGGTATGCTCTACAATTACAGAGCAGTCAACTTTTCAGGTAGCTATATAATGCACTAGAAATAAGATGGAGGGGGTATCAAAATACATTAAAATTAGCAAAGTTAGTGCGTTATTGGTGTTTTTATTCTCTAAATTGGCAGCTTTATATTGTTATTCTTGACGGTCACAAATTGTTCCATGAGTCTATGGTGGGGTGTGTGGGGGACTTCTTGTGTTTTATTTACCCTGTGATGGACTTGTCCTGTAATCAGTGTAGACTTTGGGATTGCCACTAGAGGTCTGCTCTTGATCTCTTACATGGTTTATTGTGTTGTATTTATATCCGTCACCTCACTATGCCATTAACCTCTATTGCCTCCCCTTGGCCCTTCGATATTTTGTGTAAGTGACGTAAGGATTAGTGTTGACCTTAAAACTCTAATCATCGTTTTATTTAATGCATGTCCCATGATACTCACAACAAGCCAACAATGATAGGTCAGTTTTCTTTATCGGATTTTACTTTTTAAAATGTGGCCCTTATTTTATCCTTCCATTGAGGAGAATATTAACAGTTGAGGGTGTTGGACTTTTGATCAAGTTATCTCTTTAGATTAACTTGGAACCTCAAACTAAAGCTTCCACTTCGTATGTTTTAATACAATGAACTATCCACGTATTCCAGTTCCCCAAGATGTGTAAAGGTCAATATTGTTTAAATATCATGATCTACTTTATTACATTCAAACTTAGATTTAAATTAAATAAATAAACAATACAAATATTAATTACGTTAATGTTAAGGTGAGGGTATTTCTAGGGTAAAGTATAATCTTGTTTGTAAGGCGTACGATGAAATGTTTGCATAATTTATTCCTAGCTAGTTTAAAAATTATTTTGAACATTTATATCAGATTGTTGCTAAGGACTTTTAGCATAAATATAAAAAAATAATCAATAAATTGTTGTTTACTATTTGTTTTTAAAAGGTGAGTGAAGCTAGCAGTGACTTTGACCTGGTGAGTAGTGTGAGATGGACCTCAAGGTATATCCGGACAATCACAACTCTAGTGTCCAAATAAAATATAGACACACGGAGTATTTTATTTGAAGCACGCAATGAAGTATGTACGTATATCACCTTGTTGACAAAATGCTCCCAAAACGTGGAACACGGACTTGTAGGGGCAGTACCTCCTTGGTACCCGTTTCTTACTGTCGCACATGTGCATTCTAATGGCATGCAGCACGTGGAAGAACGCCGAGATTCCCACGATGAAGACACCCAGGATGAGCCACAGTGAAGGAGAGAAGGGTGCCACAAAGTTACCCCATTCGGAATACTTGGCGTCATTTGACGCTCGGACAAAAATTCTAAAACTTATTACAGAATGGAATTAATACCAACAAAGAAGGCAAATTAAAATAATTGGTGAAAATCAAATCAAATTTATAAAAATAAAACTATATTATTAATAAATCATCATAAGGTATATTTTAAGTGTAGTAAAAAAATAAATCAATTCATTAATGATTTTGACCACTTTTTTTATGACGAGTACAAATAACACATTAACTGAAAAATCATAAAATAAAACACGAACTAGATTATATACTAGGTGTAAACATCCTACCCTACACCCCAGCCTAGAGTGGACCAATACCAAGGCGCACAAAAATTATATTTATATTTTGATCTCGGAACAACCTAGGACTTAGGACCTAAGAATAAAAAGGGAAGTACAGGAACACACAACCGGAGATTGTTGGATAAATAAAGAGGCAGACTTTCTGCGAACCTGGATGATTTAGTGAACTGTGCCAGTGTTAAATTGAGATCTGTAACATAATACAATAATAAGATACAAAGCACAACATAATGAGACGTGCCCTCTCAAAAATAAACAATCGTTCATATATGTAATTCACAAATCATTTCCCTGACGAAGAATAGCAAAGTTTGTGTAAAAATATGGGGGGTCTGACTGCAGAATTGGCACTCTCCAGTTTTCGTAATTTTAGGTAAACAATAGAAAATTAATAAAACCATAAAACACTTTTGATTGTAACTCCCTTTACAAAGGGAACATTGTTAAATTTTGCTTTATATATCGTAGAATGTGAATTTTGCAACAAAATGTTGGAGAATGCTAGTTTTTTGTCCAGCCGATATGGAGAAAGTTAGTTTTTACACCTAGATTGAGAATACAATATTTTAGAGAAAAAAATATATAGAAAAAGGTTTTTTTTCTTATTTTAACTTCAAAATCATTGTACAATATTCAAAACACGAGAATATAAACACAATATACAGAATACAATCGTTGAAAACTTACAAATTAATTACGCACTTCCTAAATCTAGAAACCAGGAATTTCTTCTCCTTGGTGGCACTTAATGATTTCTCCCTCGTTTTCCTCATCGCTCACTTCAGCATCATCATTGACATGTTTAAAGAAGTTTAAGAATTCATTAGATCTCCAGTCTTCTCTGTAATGTTTCTTGAGAAGTGAATCAACATTTACCTTTTTTTTTTCTTGTGTTACAGAGTTGCTTTTGGGGATGACTGCTGCAGGTTTATTCTGACCGTTCGCGAACATTTGTCGTCAACTACGCTTCGCGACGTGTTATCGTGAAAAGTTACCGAAACAGCGATTCTGTCCGAATATAGCTTCGTTTCGGGAAGACCATGGTTGCCATGGCAACAGGTAATCAACAGTATTTGGTTTTAAACACTATTTATTTAGGTTGGCAACATATTTTACCCAGAGTTCATTGCTTCTTGTTTACTTTTGGTTGTATTTGCAATTTCGATTAAACCAGACGACACGGTTTTTATTAATTGTTAGTATTTATTTTTATATTAGTTATCACATTATTTAGAAGTCTTGATATATCAATTTATTAGATACTATTTACTTATTTTAGTTATTATTAAAATGGTATTTATTGGGTTGTTTTAAAATTTTATGTAGGTATAATCTTGTGTATAATTTCAAATTTGGTCTAATTTTCATTATCATTATTTAGTATACCTCGGCCTACAAAAAGGAGACGATGCCTATTAAGTTTATTACTGTACGTTTTTTTTGTCTTTACTGACGGAAAAGTTTATATTATTATATATTGTATGCCACCGTCATTCCCGTAAATAAAGAAAGGTGACCAGACCCAATATTATTATATTCTACAAAATTTTATTTTATTTTAAATGTGATGTTAATGAAGCACTAGTTTTCGAAATAAACACTATCTTTAAAAGACTGCTCATTTATATTAAGATGTTATAACATAAAAGTACACCTAAGCTACGAGTTCTTGTAGGACTAGTTATGTTAGCCTATAATTTATTAACCTTTTTATTATTGACAAAAGTGGGCTGCATTACTACTAAAAACAAATATGTTGAGTAGGTTGCTAAAATTGAATAATTATCCTAGGTTATTTGTTAACCATACCGGTTTTAAGTTAATATTAGTTATATATAAATGGTAATTTATCAAACGTTTTACCAACAATAAAGTGCCACAAAACCAATACATTTTATTTTAGTAAGGTAATGTTAGTGGAGCTTCTAATATAAATTTCCTAATTGTGTCTTATCAACAAAAAGGGGTAACGTCGAGATTAATAAAAAAAAACTTGTGTTGGGCGCCACTCCTGGAAGCTAGGAGAACTAATAATAATGATAAAAAAAAATATAAATAAACTTTAGCTCGACTAATTTGAACAAATGCACGACGACTCTAAATGCTCGAGACCTCTGGGTGTGCTCGGGAACTTTTACCTAGATATTACAATGTCAATGTTACAATGGTGTGTTGTAGACTTCCACAAGAGTTGAGAGTACTTAAAATAAAAAAAAATAAATAAAAAATAGCAATTTAAATACAATGGATCATAAAAAAAACAAAAAATGTACTAATTGAGATTACAATAAAAAAAAAACAATTGTTGAAACTTTTGTGGGTTATTATTATTATCATTATTGTTTCCCTTTTATTACATCCCAAACCTACCTAAGGATATCCGAATAAATATAAGGCTAATATGACAAAATAAAATATATGGTATTACATAAATTCTTAAACAAAGTTAAACAATTAAATGAACAATCTCTGAAATGATTAAATTTAGGAGTTTTAATATATATATATATAATAATAGAGTGAAAGAAAATAATATATGTATAGGCTAAACTTTTATAGAATATATAGTTTTGAGTAAGACAAAAAAAAAGGTATTGTTGAGGAACAAAAAAAAAAAAAATCAATAGAATTAATATTTTTACATAAAAAATAAAATATTAATCAATTCCCTGGAATAGATAGAGTCTGAGTGTATTTAGTCCTTTCTGAAAGTTTTTGCATGTATCATAGCTTGATAAATAAAAAAAAATGAGAAATAACATATATTTAAAATTGAAGATTTGGCTGGACCTCACCAATGAATTCATCCATGTTGAAACCAGAATGTCTGAAGTCTGTTTCCTTTTATTTATTCTAACTCGTCCACAATTTGAAGAAATAAACACTCTAGTTCGTCTCCAGACACTTAACTTTCCATTTGAGTACTTGTACTTTTACTTTCGAACCATTGTTCCACTTGAAAACTAAATTTAATTAGGAGCTATATAAATTTGCTCCATGTTAAATGACACTCCGGAAGAAAAAGGCCTCATCCTCTTCAAAAAATGTTCTCAGTTTTAAATTTAAAAAACGTTCTATATTCTACTAAGTCCAAAGAGAAAACTAATACAATAAAATAAAAGATAAAGTGTTGGCTATGAACTGTTTATAAAATAAGATACAAATTTAGTATCAAGATTTAAATATATGTCAGTGTTTCTTAAGAGAATTAAATGTTTATTTTAATCTGTCACAATTGAAATGCGCGCTATTTTGGAACGTCTTTTTTTTTCTCTCTTTTTTTTTTTACTACTTTTACAAGCACGAGACTCGCCACTCACTTGTTCATCATATCTGCGCATGCGTTAAAATAAATCATGGCTGACATCCAAAATAAATAGAAGAGTCAACAGACCTCTTGGAAGGAAATTAATATGTTTTAAAAAAAAGTAAGTGTTCTTCCTTAGGTCAAAATTAATTGTTTAAATTATTTAAAACAGTGTTAGATGTTCTATATTCTGTCCTTTTAATTTATTTTAATGGATGCAAATAGTATTATTTGTCACGCCGGCGACACAGCATGTTTCAAACGAAAATAAACCTGAAACTATTTACAAAGCTTGGGAAAAATATAAGGAAATAAATGGTAGGGTGGCAAATAACGTTACTGTGCCCCCTTTTTTTTTGTACGAATTAATTTTAAGCCTAAAATTACTTCGTGGAACAAAATAAATGTTTTTGCCATAAAGTAGGCCTAGAATCTTAAATATCACAATCTAGATTCCATCTCCTTATAAAATTAGTAAATTAGTCTTATCAAAGTGCCTCTACTTGTTCTGGTTCAAGGCGATAAGTAAGGATGGCATTGTTTTTTTTCTCTAGTCTTTCCGAAAACAGCTGCTTTTGTACAATTCAGTTTAACTTGCATGTTCACGTAGTAAGTCTGTAGCTACATAGACGGTTATTCAACCTAATATAACCTCTTGTCGTCTGCTGTAAAGGATCGCTCTTCATCACAAGAAAAATAGTACAACCGCCACGCCTTATATTTATACTTTACAAATATTATTTAAACTTCACTTGAATAACAAAATCTCTTTCTTTGACTTGTAGCATAAACCGGAGCACTTTCAGTGGAGCTGAATATCCAGATCGACTTCACTGCACTCGTTTAAACTCGCTGATAACACTTCCTCCGCTGAGACTTGGTGAGTTAAAATCTAAATTTCCTCTCACTAAAATGTCGAAACGGCTTATGTATGTTCACTTGAGGTCCTTCCCTCGGAAATACATGTATTATTTATCACTTAGGTGATTTCATATAAAAATATATCATATTTGTATTGCACACAAAAGTAGGCCTAGTTTCAACACTTCAAAAATGCTGGGTTTTGTTTACACAAAATCAGCAAATAAATTAAACATTTTGATTTGAGACCTGTATGTACAACAACCATAGATCCTCATTAAACTAATTAACACATTTTAAACATAAAGAGATCATTATTTCATAACAAATAATGGAAAAAGTAAACTCACTCATTGTACTTTAGTGACCTAGAATACAGGAAATCTGATAGGCCAAACACTTATGGCTAGAATTTAACAATTCTCTCAATGAATACAGCTACTACAACCTCTGCTTTAGGTGATGTAACAATGTCATTAAAATATATTTATAATTAATACTTCAAAACTTGAAAAAGGAAATACTCCTGGCGTAATTTTCTTCCAATTTTTCACAATAAAAGGAGTAGGCCAAACACTTATGGCTAGAATATCACCATTCTCTCAATGAACTCTATAAATACAGTTTTTTATGCATCTATTGACATACACAGAATTAACATATATTGATGCTTAGTATTTTAAAATCTGAGAAAGCAAATCATAATTTAGCCGTTCTAGGCTATCGTGTCACTTGAATGTTACATAGTAGACCTGGCATTTATACCAACTTGTTTAGAACATAAGATATACATTCATTGGGTTAGCCCCCTACTCTCTTGGTGTATGACAACTTATATCATTACATAATAACTTATTTGGCTCTGAAAATCTTTGTTTTTTCCATTGAAACTGATTCATTTTACAATTAATTACATATTCACTTAAACAAATTGAGCTTATAAAATAAATTCACACACCACACAATAGACCAAAATATCTTAATTAATTAAACAAACATATCCCAAAAAAAATATTTACAATCTTTTCTCTTTTCTTACAGAACCGTCGGAGTGGCCCCCTACAGCTACTTGGCATGATGTTATGACGTTGGGGAGGTTTTATACTTCTGGACCATTTGTGAGCTCTGATTCGTTGGATTACACGTTGTGAAGGTAATTATACTGTTCTTGAAGACCTTATTTATTCTTCCATTCTTAGTTTATTATTTATTTAAAATGTAATACTTTATCAAGTAATTCTTGCCCTTTTCACTTGTTTTGAGCTTTGCCTATCTCAGCAACTTAATAATTGGACTCCAGGGTATAAAATAGATTCCCTACACAGTTTTCAATGACTTCTTGATGACTTCCTTTACTTTACTGATAATTCGACGACTTTGATAAAACTTGCTTTCCGACGATATAAAATTTAACAACTTTCTTGTTTTCTCCTTAAAACAACATATTTCGACGTAACTTATACACACATCAGGAACCGTTTGTGATGGACTCATCTCATTCACAAGGTCCTGGAATAATAATCGTCTATATCCTCAGGCAGTCACTGTCTTATCAACGGCCAGTGACGCAGATATGACCTCCCAAAATCGACACTCTTACTCCTTTTAAAATACTCCTCCTCGTAGATTATCTCGTAACTTAAAACTTGTCATCTCATTCATATTACTGGCTTTCAGGGGTTGTTCTGATTTTCCATGGGTGTCCTTGCATAACCTCTCTTCTTGATAAAAATCAAAATTATAATAAAGTCAGAATCATCTTCGAATATACCCAATAGATACATTTATAAATGAACATTGCAGATTTTAGTTTCTTTAAAATATATGTATATTTTCTTCTTTTTACTTTCCCAAAACTTGACGCTTCACAAAGTGTAATAAACTTTCATCCCATATGGATACGATCCTCAGACCTCTGCTTTTACTGACTCCTACAAATCCATAGCTTTTACCTTCCAACGCCTTATGCTGCTTATCGAACTATCCCTGTTGTTACTGGTTTCTTTCCAAGTCCAGTGCTTCAGAGATTGACACTGCTCTCAACTTTCAACTGTTCTACAACATTCCTTATAGCCAACTGTCGAACCACATGATTCAAGGGATTAACATGTCTCCCAAAACTTCCACCAAATGGGTACCCAGAGTATGTAGAACCTGCGACCTATCCGGGATCTCTACATCGCAGGTCCGGTGTTTTCCGCTGTGACTATTGCGTTTATGTCGATGGGATGTGGAAAGTGGTTCTGCCGGTGGGAAACTCGTTGAGGTTGAAATCCAGGCCCCTGCTGGTATTCTGGTAATTTTGGGAGTTCATGTTCGACTCTTGGGGTTGCTGTTGGGGAAAATTTACAAATCTTTGTTCCTTTTCGCTAGTGTAAGGGTGGCCCCTACCCCTTGAGAACTGCCTTGATATTGTCTCTTGTCTCCTTGTGAATCCAAGTTGTGATGAGCCTCTTCTTGGCCTCTACCTTGGAACATGTCTGAAGGTGCCCTCCAACTCGGACCTCGTCGTTGATTCTCCAGGTGTGGTCCAGTTCTTCTCCAAGAGTTCTGCTGCCGTGGACCATTATGAAACTGTTGTGGGTTTACCATACTCATGTCTTCACTTGTGCGCTTGCGAGGGGGTGAACCTACAGACTCAATTTTGTTTCTCCTCCGGTCTTGCTCTAGCGTATCCAAACGCTGTAGTCCCGCACGGAATTCATCCAAAGAGCTGTAAGTCACGCCCACTAACATTTCCCGCAAACGTATCGGTAACTGCTGTGTAACCATGTATATTAGCTCCGAATCCGTGATGGATGAATCGAAATTTCGACTTCTGGAGTACATATCAGCTAGATAGCTTTCCAGAGTGCCACTATTCTCATGATACCGAGAAGCATGCAACTTTGCCCTCATCTGCCCTGTATCTCTACAGACCAGAACATAGCCAGGAACTTGGTACTAAAATCCTCCCAGCTTGAGATGTTGTCTTTTCCCACTGACCACCAGGGTACAGCATCACCTGTCAGGGAACTGCCTCCTAATCTTACTTTGTCCTTATCTGACAGCCTATGCCCTTCAAATAACTCCTCAAGAGCTAACAGGTGACTGACCGGGTTCTGTCGGTTCCTTCTATTGAATCTGGGAAGTCTTTCCTCCAACGACTTTCCCCCCAAAATGGTCAAGGTGGGTGTGCTAAATAAGTTGGGGCCAGTAACATACCCTAACCTTACCTCTTCACCCAAACCCCTTATTTGTTCCTGAACTGACACAACTACTCTGGTAGTGTCGTCTAGCTTCTGACCTAGAACCTCTTGAACTAGAGCCAACTCCTGATTCTTTGCCGCCACAGCCAGCAAGGACTCATTCTGTCTTGCATTCACTGCATCAACCTCCATACTAAGGTTCTTTAGACCTTCCTCTAACTGTACTGTGTGTTGGCCGAGCTGTTTTGCTACGGAATGTTGTGTCGACTCCAGTGCTTGACTAACTTTTTCTAGTGAAACTAGTGAATTTTTCTTAACCACTTCAATTTCCTGGCTACAATGTTGTTTTACAGATGAGATTTGTCCCTCCAGGTCAGCTTTTGTCTGGGTAATCTCCACATAAAAATCTTTCCTGATAGTGTCGGCTAGCGAACTCATGCAACTCAAGATTTCACTTTTCATGGCTTCCTGACTGGCTGCGAAATCTCCTCTCATTTCAACCTGACTATCTGAAAGCTTTGAAAGCTCTCCTCTAATTTCGTCTTGACTAGCTTTGAAATCTCCTCTGATTTCAACCAAACTGGCTGCTAAAACTCCTCTCATTTCACTCATCCCAAATATTAATTGTTGTATCGCTGACATAAATTCTGGAGGTGAGGCAACAGGTGTCAAATTTGTAGTGGTTGGTTCGGTCTCCACGCATGAGGCAACAGATATTGTGGTTGGTTCAGTCTCTATACATTGTGGTGGATCACCCAAACTCGTCTCTGCAAACTCTCCGCTAAACTCATGGAATTGGTCTACATCCCTAAACTCACTTACTTCTAAGGACATTGTTGTTGATGTGTCATTGTCGACATCTTCTCCTAGGGTTTGACCTTCCATTGTTGAAGTTTCTCCTACAATCTTCAGTTTAGTGTTTGAAATTAGAGCTCCGGCCTTGCTTCTAGTAAAGTAGCTTCCTCCGCTCATGCCCTAATTACAACACAGTTCCCTAACACAAATGAGCCACCACGTTGTGCGCCACTCTAATATAAATTTCCTAATTGTGTCTTATCAACAAAAAGGGGTAACGTCGAGATTAATAAAAAAAAACTTGTGTTGGGCGCCACTCCTGGAAGCTAGGAGAACTAATAATAATGATAAAAAAAAATATAAATAAACTTTAGCTCGACTAATTTGAACAAATGCACGACGACTCTAAATGCTCGAGACCTCTGGGTGTGCTCGGGAACTTTTACCTAGATATTACAATGTCAATGTTACAATGGTGTGTTGTAGACTTCCACAAGAGTTGAGAGTACTTAAAATAAAAAAAAAAAAAAAAAAATAGCAATTTAAATACAATGGATCATAAAAAAAACAAAAAATGTACTAATTGAGATTACAATAAAAAAAAAAACAATTGTTGAAACTTTTGTGGGTTATTATTATTATCATTATTGTTTCCCTTTTATTACATCCCAAACCTACCTAAGGATATCCGAATAAATATAAGGCTAATATGACAAAATAAAATATATGGTATTACATAAATTCTTAAACAAAGTTAAACAATTAAATGAACAATCTCTGAAATGATTAAATTTAGGAGTTTTAATATATATATATATAATAATAGAGTGAAAGAAAATAATATATGTATAGGCTAAACTTTTATAGAATATATAGTTTTGAGTAAGACAAAAAAAAAGGTATTGTTGAGGAACAAAAAAAAAAAAATCAATAGAATTAATATTTTTACATAAAAAATAAAATATTAATCAATTCCCTGGAATAGATAGAGTCTGAGTGTATTTAGTCCTTTCTGAAAGTTTTTGCATGTATCATAGCTTGATAAATAAAAAAAAAATGAGAAATAACATATATTTAAAATTGAAGATTTGGCTGGACCTCACCAATGAATTCATCCATGTTGAAACCAGAATGTCTGAAGTCTGTTTCCTTTTATTTATTCTAACTCGTCCACAATTTGAAGAAATAAACACTCTAGTTCGTCTCCAGACACTTAACTTTCCATTTGAGTACTTGTACTTTTACTTTCGAACCATTGTTCCACTTGAAAACTAAATTTAATTAGGAGCTATATAAATTTGCTCCATGTTAAATGACACTCCGGAAGAAAAAGGCCTCATCCTCTTCAAAAAATGTTCTCAGTTTTAAATTTAAAAAACGTTCTATATTCTACTAAGTCCAAAGAGAAAACTAATACAATAAAATAAAAGATAAAGTGTTGGCTATGAACTGTTTATAAAATAAGATACAAATTTAGTATCAAGATTTAAATATATGTCAGTGTTTCTTAAGAGAATTAAATGTTTATTTTAATCTGTCACAATTGAAATGCGCGCTATTTTGGAACGTCTTTTTTTTTCTCTCTTTTTTTTTTTTACTACTTTTACAAGCACGAGACTCGCCACTCACTTGTTCATCATATCTGCGCATGCGTTAAAATAAATCATGGCTGACATCCAAAATAAATAGAAGAGTCAACAGACCTCTTGGAAGGAAATTAATATGTTTTAAAAAAAAGTAAGTGTTCTTCCTTAGGTCAAAATTAATTGTTTAAATTATTTAAAACAGTGTTAGATGTTCTATATTCTGTCCTTTTAATTTATTTTAATGGATGCAAATAGTATTATTTGTCACGCCGGCGACACAGCATGTTTCAAACGAAAATAAACCTGAAACTATTTACAAAGCTTGGGAAAAATATAAGGAAATAAATGGTAGGGTGGCAAATAACGTTACAAGCTTAGGCCTACAAAACTGTGAGAAAGATGTCATTAAGTATTTACTAAAAGAAACAAAGATTAATGTGACTGTAAGATAATGTAAGACTCGTCCAATTATTTATCTTGTGTATTTCAAGATATTTAACCTAATCTCATAAGGGTCAGATTAGTAGTTCTTTTTTCAGGGATGGCGCACAATAACAGGTAGATATAGGACTCTGTTTTCTATATAAAATAGAAAATAATAAATAATTTAACACCATGATTCTATTCAAAAGGATACGGAAAATCAAATTATAATAAAATTACAATAATTATTAAAAATATTTGTTAGGCCTATAATTGAAACAATTGAATAAGAACTCCTAACACCAAAGTCATGTTTTTTTTATGATTGGAAGGTTGGGTTTTGTTGGTTTGGGCTAGTTTATGATGATAAGAAAAACCAATCCCTATATTAATACTTTAATATTGGAGTATTAACTAATAAATTGACCTAACCTTTCATGTATAGGCCTACACTAGTAACAATTTCAAACAGAAGTAATCAAATAAATAATATAGAGGTGATCAGGTTAAGGATCATTTGTATAAACCCAAAGCCGTGCAGGTAAAAACACAATATGTTCATCAATAGCTACATTTCTCTGATGTTTTAGGTGCATTGATTAAGTTTTGCAAAAGTAAAAAAATGTCAATATTCATAATTATAATTTTAGTATAATTTGATTCGCCATTTGCTCTTGAGTAGAATTGTTGTTTTAAGTTATTTATTATTTTATATTTTCTAACAAAAAAATGTGTTATATACACTGTATTTTGAGTATCATCCATAATTTTTTCTATATCCTGTTTTGTGATCAATTAAAATTGATAAAATACTTTTGAAATCATTAACTTGATATGGAATTTTAAAAAGTTGCTTTGATTAGATCAAACTGGTAGTTACAAATAAGCCTTCACTAATAGGTAAATTGTATCTTTGTGCTTGGATGGATAAAATAAGATAGAATATGGATGTGGGGGAGGGGGGGCCAAAAATTCCTAAGTTAGCATACAGTTAAAGATAACTAATAAATGTTCTAGAACCACTGTTCTATATTGACACATCTTCAAATATATCCCTTGAAATAATCCCTTGACGTTCTTGGAGAGCGATGGTTTAGGATCTTCGGCCCCCAAATGTCCGTTGCAACTTTTAGAGTAAAGCATACCTATTAATTTTTCTCAAAATATGCCACAGTTTTCGATATTCCCAAATACGCGATCAATCGGTATGAAGCTGTGTCCCATAATTGGAAATACTAATTGAACTTCTTTGATATTTTCTGGTGCATTAATAAACCAATAGCTGAACATGCTGGTTAAAGTAGTGTTTTTGTTCTGACCCCCACTGTGATGAATTTATTCATTGGTAACCAAGATGGCCACCGTGGTTTTTCGATCCACCTATAGGATTTTTTTGCTCGTAAAGAGCTTTGAGGACAGCAGGCGCCTCCAATTGGCATTCAGACTAGTACGCCGAAAGTTAAGTTGGCAACAAGATAAGAAGGGCGTGGCAAGCTGGCTGAGTGTAGCAGAGGTTGAACGTGGCAGACAGTGAGTGAAGTGAAGAGAAAAACGTTTAAGAGGAGTTGAAGGCGGAATTATCCGTGGAGGCGCTTCGAGGAGGCCCTAAGGAGGATAGCATGGGCCTCCAATATGCGAATTTGGATTTTTGAAGCAAGCTTCCCATTGCCTCGTCTAGGCTTGGGCTCGTCTGCTGGCATATAATTCTTTTTCCTCGTTATATTTCTTTGGTGTGTTTCAAGCTTCGTTGAACCCCCTTTTTTGGGTAAGTGCTCTTTCATCCAGTCCCCACCCGGACTCTTCGCCCTGAGGGATGTGCGGGAGCTATTCCCCCTCTCCCCCTCCTTCTGAATCTCACGGGAGGAGTTCAGGACACCTCGTCCCAGTTTGGGCGGCAGACCGGGTTCGAGCCACGCAAGTCGCCAGGGCCGTTCTAGACGGACCTGTCATTTTTTGTGTGTATTAACCTATTGGAAATCATTCGTTTGAATAGAAACTCTATAATTTCACTAGGAGTGTATAGACACTTTATGGTTTTGTTAAGTGTGCATAGACACTTTATGGTTTTGCTAAATGTACATAGTCATTTATGATTTATAGACACTCTATAATTTCACTAGGAGTGTATACACACTTTATGATTCTGTTAATTGGGCATAGTAATTTATGATTTTAGTAGTAGTTAGACACTCATGATTGTGCTAAGGGTGGACAGGCACTTGTGGTTTCACCTTCAGGTCTACCGCACCTCTACATTGTTAATAATTTAATCTCTCTTCCTGTGTGGACTTGTCCAGTTCTGTGTACGCATTAATTTTTCTTATGTTACCAAGTTATACTTAAATTACATCTAAATAGAAACTTATTTTGATATTCGGAGATTTATTTAGGTCAACTAGCGGGTTGTGGGGAGGGGCAGTACTGGACTTCTTGCTGTCACCGTGTACGGTGGTGGCCTTAAACTTAGCTTTAGTTTCGTTTGTCAGGTCTTGGTTCCCCGTTAAAAAAAAAGTGAAGCCCATTTGCATCAGGTTCCTTCCCGGATGAGTTGTGTACTTCGCTACATTCCGTTAGTTTTCACCAACTCTAACCCACCCCCACTCTTGCTGTAGCTGGTCTGGAGGGTATTTGGCGATATTTCTTGAGAAATCACGTTACACCACCACAATTGTTACAGTCTTACGATGGTATAGGGGTCATATATATAGAATTCAAGAATTAGAACAAACAGGAGGAGACTTCATTGGCATATTTGCGAAACTCGTTTCCAGTCCACACGTAAGAAGTTATATTTTCCTTTGTTAATTTTGATTTTGATTGGCCTTTAGCAACATAAAAGTTGTTTAAATATACCGGTCAGCTCTAGTAAGTTGCTTGGTCAGGGAGTTTGAGAAATGACTGGTTTTGTCATAATAAAATGAGATTATCATTATGTTTTCGTCATCTTCTTTAAGTAGACCATACAATTCTCAAGATCTCAACTTATGAACTCTTTTCTCTGTTATAAGCATATTTTTTATTTTTCATGACTTTTTAATGTGCAGACTTTTATTTATTTTCGCCTAGCTCTAGGCAAGTAGAGCATACTTCCCCCCTCGGTGTACCAACTCCTATATTGTACTTCCTGTTGAAAATATATCAAAAGTTTGGCTCTTTTCCCTGCAGGGATTCTTCTTCTGTCTCTATCATGCACATCCTCCATAATTTTCTTATATTTAACTCGGAAGGGAGGTATTTCCTTCCAGACATGTTTGCGCAATTGTGAATTTCACTACAATTTAGCTTATTTAAGAATTTTCTAATGTTTTCTTGTTTAAAATTAAATATTTCACCATTTGTATCACCACCTCACCTTTCCTTTGCAATATCGCCAGTATTGTAGAAGTTTTGTGCAATACGATCCATCCTAAATCCGGATAAATGCAAAAATTTCAAAAAGGTCTGATAGCAAAATGGAATCATTCCTTTAGCAAGGTTACGAATAATGTATTTAGATCCAGCTTATTTTCTCTCATTTGTGTTATTTTTTGACCGTCACCTTTTAACTGGTTTGCAGAGTTATATGCCTTAGAACAATTCCATAACTACAAATCAAAGACCCGGTTGCAAACATTGACATCAGAACCACTCCCCCAATTCCTGGACCAAATTAAATATAATGCTAAAAATGAAACGAATATTTCTGAAAATACGCATATTTACATAATATTACATGTTTAAAATTTCTTCTTCTGCGACTTGATAGAAGCAACATCTTCAGTCAGGGCTCATACGTCCATTATTCCCGCCGTCTCTGCTTCTATGTTGAGAAGGGCTAGCTGCGACATAAGATCTTGTTCCCTGGTGTTTCGCAGGTAATTATCGATTATTTTCAACTTATAAAATGCCCTTTCTACTCTTTCTACCAAAATAGGAATTGTCAAAAAAAAATTTAAGTGAGCAAATATGAGGATAACTGGAGCTAATTTTTGAAATCTTGACTAAAGCAAGTTTGGCAAGCTGTCGTATAGTGCTGATTTTTTCAATTTCTAGCTTCAAAGTTTTGATGAAAAGCGACAATTGGAGAGCTGTATTTTCTGACAAGTCATTAAAATACTGCCGTCATAGTTTAAGATCATTTTTCTTACTTCTTCATCAGACAAGTTCATCAATATTGTTGTTGTGAGAAAAAGAAACAAGTCACCAATGCATATAACTAATTTGTCGATTTTTGTTCGGTATGTTTATTGCTTCTTGCCTCTCTGTGGTATGTTGGTGTCCCTAAGGGGCCCAGATGCAGCTGCAACTTCTGAATTGCCGTAATTACGCCACTGCTTTAGACTATATTTTTCACGGAGAATTTTTGTTTTGCATCTATGTCCAATTTCATGCACTGGCTTTATATATGAGATTGTTAGTTTTGCTTCTTATAACCACTTGATTCACTTGCAGGCCAACATGATCAACAAGAATATATCAATAACTCACTTTCGACCAAAAGTGGAGAATGTGAGTTTTGCAGTTAGACCCATCATATAAAGATAAATATAGGATTATTGGATACAATTTTATCAAGTTTCTGGTTAACGTACAATAATTAGTTATAAGATTGGTAAATGGAATATAATTTTTTTCAAAACAAAGCTATGTGTTATTTAGACAAAACTATTAACAGTTTCCAAGATGGATACAAAAGTGATGCTTGTAAAATGCAACAGGGATTCCCTTTATTATTTTACGAAAAAGTGTACTAATTACGGGATAGTTAGCCCTTTGGATCTAAGCTCCTTTCAATAAGGAATAAGTGTTCACAAAGAAAACACTTTAGTCTCACATGATTGTGGAAGTATACTCCCTCCACAAAAGTTGACAGGTTGAAAAGAATAAATCTTCGTTTATATTCTTCAGTAATGGTTGAAATGTAGTAAACAAGCATATGCTCATTGACGGTTATGTCATTGATACTTTAGCAGGTTAACTATAGAAATACCCTTAATACATGGCAAAACATGTTCTTCTTCAAATGTCGGTGTTACTATTACCGAACTAAAGAAATTACCGAATTTATGTGATGTTAAACTTCCACAAATAATTATGCAACCCCCCTTTTCCTATACTAGGGTGAGGATGACTAGAAAATCAGGCGAAATGGCCTAATTTTAATAACATTTCTTTATTTGTCATAAACAATGAAAAGGTACACATCAACAAAACTTAGAGCGTGAAGCGCGTCTTCCTTCCTAACGAGAAATAGTTCCATTTAGATGGCGGAGACCATAACTCAACAATGCAACAATGCAACAATTCGCGACGAACATAATTAAACATATCAGACAATAATCCTAACTGACTTATACCAAATTCTATGGTCCTAGGTTCGAAGAACATCCAATCCAAAAAGGGTGGTCTTTAAAGATTATGATATTCAAAAGTCCCGCGTAACACACAGGCGTTAGGCGCTCACAACCCCAACTAATATCATAATGTTACACAATAGTAACGACCAATAGTGGGCCAAGTCCCAATCTATCCTATTAGTGTCCTGTCTCCTAATATAATGTAATCTACCCAGACGACAGCTAATCCTAAGCGTACTCATAAATAAATACTAGGTTGGAAGTAAGCCCAAGACGCGGAGTTTTACTCTGCGTATTCAATAGTATGTAAATATACCAACAAAGCCAATAGGCGTAATAAATAGGGCTGGAGCCCAAAATGACGGCAGAAAGGCAACGACATTTTGACAACAGCGAGAAGCGCATGACGTAGTAAGTTTACATATTTAAACTAAGATTTGTGTCCAGAACCATAATTTAGAAAGTATTCCCCCATTACGCCGGAATATAATTTAGATACAAAATAATAATAATAATTAATAATAATAATAATTAATAATAATAATAATAATAATAATTACCCCTGCCCTACGTCGCCGTTCTCACCTCGATACGCTGGTGGTTCAATAAGTGACCATAGACCACCACTGATCAGGATAACACGAAAGATCTGTTAAGTCTATGTTAAAATGTTTGTATGGAGTTTTCCGCATTTGTGCTACTATCTAGACAAATATGTGAGCACTTTTGTTGTATTAAATAGCGGTCTCGGTGGCTCAGTAGGTATTTTATTTGCGTAACACTACTATTATTACTATTATTTTGATTTGATTTTTACTATTAGTTGTTCTGCTAATCCATTTCACTTGAACAATTTTTTTTAAATATTTTTAAGACCAAATGAATTTAAATAAATATTGGTTTCTACAAAAATTATTTACATTGGGTCAATATTAAGTTTTTTTAATAAAATCTGTTCAAGTGATAATGGTTGGCACAATATAGTTCTTTAACCATTTCTAGAAAAACTAGAATCAACACATCAAGTTTAAATTAATGTTTAAGGAAATATAATTAAAAAGCAAACTAAGTTTAAAATAATCTATATTTATTTAAAAATTTAAACTTACACATTTTTTCACAAAGTACACAATATTTTTCAAATACAAATAAGTGTACATGTCTTAATATAAAAAAAAAATCCCAATTAAAATCACCATCTATGTTTATTTATTTGGCATGAACATAATATTAACATGAAGAAAATCAATCAAATAATATTATTATTATTAGCACCGCGTCTTACTTCTCGTTCGGGTTATACGTAAGGGTGATTGTGAGATGAAATGGAGGACCTACAGTTTAACGATTGGAATCCTGACATTCCA
The DNA here is from genome assembly GCA_039000515.1 of Timema cristinae. Taxonomy (NCBI): domain Eukaryota; kingdom Metazoa; phylum Arthropoda; class Insecta; order Phasmatodea; family Timematidae; genus Timema; species Timema cristinae. Next base: position 5,732,984 of record JBCFYV010011135.1, read on the forward strand.
CACATTCACAAGTTGTGATTAATACAAGTCTTGTCAGACAGAGGTGAAGGAAGAGTTTGGTAATCAGATAAATCTGTGCCGGGACCAAGGATTGAACCCCAGACCCCCAACACAGAAGTCCTACACCTTACCCCTAGACCACCAGGTCACCGATAATCAAGTAATAAAACAACTGTTAACCATTTTGTTTTGTTTAATTAGCGATAGAATAGTTGTTTCCAACCAATTGCTCACTCACTTGTTTCAGGGCTGGGGAGGTGGGGGTTGAAATGTCTGTCGAGTTAAATTATTTAAAGAGGTTACAATGGCGTTAGAGAAGGTGTAAAATTCAAAGAGAAATTAACAATTATAAAACCTAATTTACTGCAGTTAAAACAAGTAGGCTATCGACAGGTCTGCAGTCTTTATTGTATGCTCGTTTGGTTCGCCGGTGATGAGGTCGGGATTCAAATACCAGTCTGGTAAACTAGCTGTAAATTTTCTTAAGCATTTCTACCCTCCCCCTCCATGCAAAAAAGGGTATATTTAAACTAAATTATACCTCCCCCACAATGTAATAAAATGAGCAAAGCCTTGAAGGGTAGAAGACCGTTAAAAAAGACATTAAGACAAAGTTAATTTGAACACTTTTATGTTATCAAGGAATCACAAGGATACCATGGACAAAAAATGAGGTCAAACCTTGAAAACATTCGGAAACCAATAAAAATAAATGGTACGGAACCCCGCAGTATCTCTTTACAACTAAAACTCATAAAATTATATCAATAGACTATATTCGCCAATATCTCAGAAACTGTTGGTTTTAGAAAATGTCAAATTAAAGTTTTTTATTTTTAATAGTACTACAATTTTGCAATGATAAGTTATTTAGTATCTCAAATAGTTGCAGAAATACGGAAATTAACGCTTCTGTTAAAAAGTTTTCATGGGAAAATGAAAATAGCCAGTTTTTTCCTCCTTCAGTAAACTACCCTTAATTTTAGGGTTAGATATCCAAATCCAAAAACCTCTCAGGTCAACCCTATGAAAACCCTAGATACCAAGTTTTTAGCTCGATCAGTAAAATAGTTTAGGGTCTAGTTGGAGGTACAGACAGACCGACAAATTCAAAATCATTTTTTCAGATCCAGGGAGTTATGAAACGTCAAGATTCATCAAAATCTTGAGTTCGATTTTTTTTTTATGATCACCATATTTTCTCTACCTGTAAGATAGCGAGAAAGTAAAAAGAAAGTATCAATCCTCTAATCTTCAAATACAAGTAAGTTAGATGTCTATTTTTGAGGATTGTTTGGGATAAATTTGTTAAATACTTTTGCTTAATCCTTGGAAAGTCTTTATCAAGTAAAGATTGAGAAACTCTTAGTTCCTGAACTATTTTCAACTGTATTTGGCACAAACTTTCACAACATACTGGGCTGATCTTAATCAGTAGGTATTTAATTCTAAATCCCTTGAATGTTGAGTTAATTTTTATAGAGTCAATACATGGTTTAAACATTTTTCATGTTAAGTTTTTTTTTTAAATATATTTTTACTTGGTAAGTTAGTTTGGGAGTACGTTTTTTATCACTTCGGGAATTGTTTTGTATGTAGCTCTAGTTCGACAAGGAGTTTAAAAAAATTAGTAACAACAGGGTTGCCACTATTTTCTTATTACAAAATTCCTTCTTTTTTCCAGGTTTTCCAGAGGAAATTTTCATTTTTCCAGACACCTAATAGATATTATAAATATAATTATAGGGACATAAAATTTTGTTTTAAAGAAAGTTTTAGAAATGAAAGAGTGGTAATTAAACACATGTTTAAAAATTATTTTGAAAACGGATGAGAAATGAATGACATACATTTTCTAGAAAGAAAAATTGATTATATTTGCTGTATGCCCTAAACGGAATGAAATAAGAAAAAAAGTGTAAATACCAAAAATACATTTTTTTTTAGTTTAAATGTGGTGGGGCCTATCTACAATGTCTTACTTGATTTAAAAACATGTTAACCAATCTTAATTATTGTATATGTACTGTAGGCCTATAGACTAAGTAGCCCACACAAATCGTGAATAATAATTTACAATAATGAAATTAGCATGTGATTTCCCTCGCTGATTCAGGTGCATTTTCTCTACTAAACCGCCACCCTCATCCCTACCATAGTGTGATATAAAAAAAAGTCAACTCTCAATTTAGCGGGGTAATGGAGGGCTACAAAACCCCTTTATATCAATTTCCATGGTAAATCTGCAAACCCATTGAAAACTACCAAATACAGTAAGTAACAATATGACACAATCATAATAAATGTATCATAACTATTGCTGGAAAATCAAGCATCAGTAAAATACCCTTAAACAACTTTTTACCACAAACACAATGATTAGGCTTAAGGCCCAAGATACCAATTTTGAAACAAATTGTTAAAGCATGTTTTAAAATATTTTATGTTTTTGAAAAAAATCACTCATCAGTAAACTAGCCCTCAACAATTTATGCTTTATGTACCAGCTTGTCCTGCAGAGGTGTCCAAAATTGACTCGCATCAAAATGAGATGCACAAGTGTGTGCATAAATAAACTTCTCTCTATGGGCCATCAAGAGTCGATTTTGGGAGACGTCTACCCATTTCAGATACCTGGAAAAATTAACAAATAGTCTAGTGTTTATATTTTATTTCCTCAAACTGTAAACAAACAAATAATTTCTTCTATAAGTATTGCCAATCATGAACCAAATAATAGGCCTACTGTTAACTAGGACTATTGTTTCTATTTTTTAACACCATGTCTTACTACCCGTTTGTGTTATACGCACTTACGCTAATGTGTAGTGGTAGCGTAATTGTGAGATGAAATAGAGGACCCACAGTTTAACGTGGAATCCGAACCACGTTGGAGGCCTGGCATTCCCCACATTCACAAGTTGTGAACGAGGGTTGAAGAGCTCAATAATTTCACAAATCATCAATAAGAAGCAACACCAAAAATATTCACAGAAGAATATTGACAGCTTCTTCAAACCTAGGTCTACTAAGCAAAATATCATCACAGTGGCAAACCTATCACCATCATGCTTGTGTAATAGGCCTAGGTCTACTGAAATAGGTCAGTACAGTATATAGATAATTTGCCAGTAGTACTATAGGCCTATTGTAATGTCAACCTTCCCCATTTGAATACCTAACTGTGTTATTTGTGTATGTCTCTTATCTGATATGTATAGTTTACCTCGTCACATTAAAGTATATTACTTTAGATAAATATAAGTTTTAATTTTTTAGGCACAACTTTATTTCCCCTCGATAAGACGGACTTTTCATAACTCGAACAGACCCCCGACCCCTTTAGTATGAGTTATCGAGCCTTGACTGAATTTCATAATTTAATTAAAAATATGTCATTTATATCCAAGAGATTATGTTTTATTCCTTTGGGATGGTTAATAATAATAAAAATGTTAACTGTTATAATATATTAAAATACTTTTTCCTTAATATATGTAACTTAACTATAGAGATTAATTTTACCATTTTATTTTAATATCATAGTAACCATACTATCTTGTGTGTATTTATATTAAAAAATATAAATAAAATAAAAAATCCCAGCACACTACTGTACTGGTGTACTATTTAGTGAGCCAGGATTCACAAGGTAATCATGCTTAATTAATAACTGTATCATACTCGGCAGTTAAAAAATATAATAAACATAAATAAGATTACCTCAATTTGTCCCATGTTGGAAATCGGAAAAATGTCAAGCCAGGATTTATCATGGAAGATCCGTAGCATCCTGTCCCAAAGCAATTGTGGACGACTAGCATTGTTTTTATATTAACGTAAATAAAACTACCAAGTGAGACTGAGATACGCTAATTATAAATTCCGCTGTCAATACAAGTCAAAATATAAATATTCAAATACAAAAAACCAAACATATAATAAACAATTGAAAATTAACACTAATTACAAAATATTAACTAAGGAGAAAACATCCTTGAAAATAATACAAATGAATTTGAAACCGCAAAATAAGTCAAAAGGAGACCAATCTATATAACAAAAATATAGTTTAACTTAAGAACACAATGAAAAATATGTTAAGATGGAGTCAAACAATGAGTCAAATATTGGTAATGTGTTCGGTGGGTCTAAAATTATTTCAAAATTCACATGATGAAGAAAAATAAATATGTATTTAATAAAAATTAAAATTTATGTTGAAAATAAATACATTTTCAATACAGGAAAAAATAGAAATAAAGGATTTTTAATTAAAATTAATGAAAAAGAGTCAAATATATTTCGACTGGTGCGAGCTCTAGACAAATATGTGAGCACTACATGAAGAATATAGGCAAGGGGGAGAAGGGAAGAAACATCATACAAAATTTTACTATCCCAGTGTCAACCCCATGTAGACCACCAGCGCACCACTATATATACGAAGTTAAAGTTGACAGAGAGGGGAGAGGACGCTAGGAGAGGGAAGGAAGGAGAAGCGATAGAACGGGATGTCGAGCAACTTGTTGAATAGCCTCGAAGCTTGACGTAGCCGGAAGAAGCAACTATCTTCCTTTGTTTCTCACCAGTCTCGGGTTTGACGCTTGGTGGCGCCTGTCGAACTCCGTCAGTCTATCGGTCGGTTGTTTGGAGTAAGGAGGTCGGTGCTAATGCCGTGTGTTGCAGCTCGTCTTGTAGGTTCGGTGAGTGTCCCCCAATCGATTAAGCCATAACTCGCAAGTTGTTACATCTGTCTTGTAGCTTGTTACAATTATTACAACATTATTTAAAAAAAAATTGTATTCTCTGAGTTCCCATACTCCCGTCGGGCACTGTCTTCTTCAATTAAAATGATCATAGAGATAATATTCGCTACCCAACTTTTAATTTATTATGTAAATTGCAAAAGTTTATTTAAATAAAGAATTGAAATCGAGAAACTGGTATCATCCCATCTCTACTTAAAACATTAAAAACCCATAATCATCTTTACTATAATAATAATCACATTTAAAGATAAAATAAAGATAAAAACAAACCCTTTAAGAAATAAAAGGATTAAATAGCTTACCAATTCAGGCGAACAACTCAAGCGGCTATTGGTGGCCTATCGATAAAATTATTCGTCTTACGTAGCGAGTTTAATAATTCTTTCCCGATCTGTGTTGTCTAGACGAACAGTACAGGATTATCGTTGGGTTTGAAAGTCATATTTGTTACAAAGATTTCAATTGTAAATTGGGCTGGATTAAATTTAATCATTTAAAAGTAGTCAGAACACTACCCACACAAACAAATTTGTAATCTTGATAATGTAAACTTAAACTGAGCAGAAGCCCCTCACAAGTGTGTCAAGGTAAGGGAAGACCAGGGAAAGTTTTTAAATACTGGATGACTATAAAAACTATTTGAAAAATGTTTTATTCTTCGATATAGCATTGTTTTACGCCTTTCGTTGCCATAAAATATAGTAATAAAAATATGGTGGTTTAGAAATTGAAATTTTTTTTTGTAGTTAATGTTGTAAATTATTTAAACTACATAACTGGAGTAAATATTACCTAACAAAAGGGGAAAGCTGCATATAATATGATTTCACGTATGAATAAATAATAGTATAGTAGTTTTATAAATTGTTGAGCTGTCGGATACAATCCTATCTACCATTGCTATAGCAGAATTTTGATATAGCAATAATTCTAAGAAATAACATAAGATACTGTTGGCATTATTTTGTATTGTTATATTGTATGTTGTAATAAAAGTGGAAAATAATAATATGCATACTAGAAAAGATGTACAAATTAAATCATTATCTTCAAAATTAAAAGGAGGTAGGATATTGGTATACAGTATTGTATTACATTTTGGATATAGATATGAAATTTTGAGGGTGGCTTAAGATAGCAGCCTCGTCCCCAAAACTAAACAGAAGGGGTCAAGTGCCCCAAAATCCCTGCCTCTAGGTAATATTAACCAGGTAAAGAGTAATAAAGGTCTTCAAGCCACATGCAATACTAAAAACTAAGGAATTTACACGAAGCGCATAATATATGGTATGTTTTTATGGAAATATTATTTATTTAAAACATAAATATGTATTAATTTGAACTTTATAAAAATATCCACTTTAATAATTCAAATCAAATTATTTCTCCTGACAATCTTGAAAAAATATATCCACCATTACCTTTTAAAGAGAAGTGGCATAGTATAGTCCACCACATCGAGTCTATTTTTCGTCATTGTGAACTCACTAATGGCGATGTCCACCTGATTGCTATGAACCATATTCACCATCCCATTCCACGATCCATTCTCAAGTGTACCCCAAGCCATGTCGGTGGGTACCTTGAAATAAGTCCTAGAGTAGACATAAAACAACAATTGGGGTATCACATTCTATTTTATTGGGGCGTTGAACAACGAACTATATTAAAAATATAGTATAACATCATGAATAACTTCCCCCATATAATGTTGATGGGAAAATGGTTGCACTATCTTAGTGTCATGTTATTTGGTGCATTAGGCCAGGGACAGAATATCGTTCTGAAAGCTAACACAGAAACCCAAGTATGGCTGGCCGCCAGGGGGTGTTATGCTGGCGTATCAAGCGCAGGCACCTCGGTCTCTGTAGGGAAATGTCGAATATTTAGAGAAGATGATCTTCTCCTCGCACCTGCTGTATCAAGTCATCTGACATAGATGAAAGTTCAGAACCTTGGTGTGCACCCTATAAACAGCTGCAGGCTGGACAGTTTCATACGTGTTCACTAAGCTACGTGAACATCAAGAACTATATTTAGCGTAATACAGAATGCATCTTCCTTTGTATTATTATAAGGGCCAGGAGCAGATTATTTGTGTTGTAAAGTCTTGTTGCATTTCATAAAACTGTGTTAGTAATCTGTTCACTCCTCCTAGAAAATCATTCGATCAACCACCCACACAATCATAGGTACGAAATTTGTATACATTGGCTTTATATAGCAAGTTGTTTACTGAGTGGGAAGGAACCAAAGTTATGTATGTAACACACTCATGGTTCATTAAAATTGCGATGATGGAAGCTATGACCATCTCGGCGAGAAATGGTAAAATACGGCAAAAGAGATGCTCTGGGCGTCCCTCAAGCGTGCTCCTGCTAGGGAGAATGACGTCAGGTGTAGTTTACAGCACAATATTCTACAAGCTTTCTAAACACTTTACATAATCCCACCATGGTTTAGCTATAAGAATCTAGGCTCTTACAGTCAGCACATTCTCGGATCAGCCCTGACGTGCTGGGGGGATTTGAAACCAGCCAGTACTTGAGACCACGGATTGCGATAAGGTACGCACAGCCTGTCTGGATACAGCGATAATGCACACTCAGTTTTGACCATCTTTTTATTCGCGTCCCTCCAGATATAATTGTTGATCAACTTTGTTCCCCCAAATTTATTGGTAGATAATGTGAGTTTTACATATTCTATATTCCACTTGAGAGAGAGATAAAGAGGGAGAGAGAAGAAAATTGTGGTACTCGCGTACGGGTTTATTGTGGCTAGCCCTAAATCTGACCTTGATTATTTAGTTAGTATCATTAAATAATCTAGATGTATACATTTATTATTATTTTTTTATGTATCTTCTAAGAAATATTAGCGTAACCCAGATTGAGGCTGATCTAGTTAGAACTTTCACCAAACGTTGACGAGACTGGAAACCCCCTACTCCTCTCTTGTACTACTTACCAGACACGCCTTTTCTCCCCCCACGTAACACCTGGTGAGAAAGGGTCTTACTAGTTGGTATACAATCTGATAATTGGTCCGGGTACATAGAGTATAAGTTATTCTCACTATTCAGGCCCGCATACAATCCTTTGACGGACAGATGGTCAATAACTATTTAACCTCCCCTTTGCACACAACACAAAAATATACGTGACAACCGAGAAAAAAATCATTCAGAGTCAAATCTCCAACATAATGGCTTGAATTGCACAAAGAGAAATAAACCGAGATGAGACCCTGTAATCAACATAATTAAAACCCCAAGATTCAAGGACTTCACAGACGCACTAAGCCAGTGGTTCTCAAACTTCTTAGTCACGTGGACCCTCTAACCAGGGAACAGCTCATTCGTGGACCCCATGGTGTAGGATAAATGATAAAAAAAAATTGTATTAGTCAATTTATAGTGTGTTATAGAGCTAAATTAAGTCATGATATATTTTTAATATAATTACAATAAAAATTAAAAGAAAATGTAATATGTATAATGCCTTTTACATATAAACACTGATAATTATTTATGTTAAGAATAGAACTGCTTGTGGGACTTTAAAATATCATTGGAATCTGTAGCAATTTTAGTGACCATCTTCTTAAGTCTCATTAAACACTAAGGCCATTTAATTTAACATTTTTTCACACCACAAAGAGCATAAAAGGCTCTCCCGCACAAATAAGTAATCGAAAAAGGCATCAAATGTTTCAGGGATTTTTTTTTGCAAGTTCTTTGTGCCATCTGACGAGAAAACTAATATAAAAGTGAATTTCCAAATTATCCTCTCAAAGATTTGGGTACAAGGGGCGTGGACAACCCCCCACTTTTTAGCCTCACTTCTCGCCGGGATTTGATATCGGAAGACATTTCCTTTATGTTTAGTAGATAACAGTAATTTACCCTTTTATATAACATTTTATAATATTTAAAAATAAATAAAGTTATGTCAGGGATTCCCTGGAAGATTTTCTGGGCCTCTTGTACGAGCCTTAGGGACCCCACTTTTAGAACCAGTGTACTAGACCATAATAAAATATAATTCCCTCCCTCACCCTCCACTTGCACTACACTGCAACCAACTAACCCAAGAGCGCATCACAAACTTGAACTTCTATGAAGTTGAACTTGACTACAGAATCCAATTGAACCAGCCGAGTGGTTTTATCAACAAGTCGTGCAATTGACCCAACTAATTCTAATCCAAGCCACCATATACCAAACAAGGCCAATAACCATCTCATTTTATATAATCCAAAATATAGTATATATGAAAAAAGAATAACCGTGTATCATCAATAGGCCTGAAGGAATAGGATTGCTAGTTAGATGGTAATAGCCTTCCTCTAACTTCATCAATAATAAAAAGCTTTCCTTCTTTATAAATACCATCTGCAACCAACCCACCCACTCAAAACAAATTTAGAAATTATCTGAACCACATTTTCATGATCCCACAACATCATTACTAGCTAAATTCCCTCATGTACATTTAAATGTATTAATCATATAAATTCTATTTGGTATCATGGCTATATTTCGTTAAAGTTTCTAAGGTTTACACTCTTGGTGACTGAAAGACCTTGAGAGGATCATGGGCTACATAAGCTGGATTGCTTGTAATCTTCAATGGCCAGGCTATGTCGTAGCCCACATTCATCTAGCACTACTTCTTTCTTTAGCACTACGCCTGCTGGAGACATTTGATATTTATTTATTTAAACTATTTATCTCGATTCTTAGCATGTAGCTCAGGATCGAGATCTACATCTTGAATTAACATTACATCTTTTAGCTATATCCTGTGTGTGTGTGTGTTCGTACTGGAGACACCAAAATGGTGCCGGAGTATATGGTAAAAGGCCCCGTTAACTCTTGTAACAGTTTTACCTGACACACCTCCTTGGACGGCGGTGGCCTTTTTATCAGACCGGCAATCCTCGGTTATGAAGGGATTCAACGAAGCCCTATAAATCAACACGGAGGAGATGGTCACTACTGTCATGGCCATTTGCCGGGTCCGGCGTTAGTTGGAACCAGTGGTCATTTGAGTTGGGGTAGACAATACTGCGTTGCTATACGGATTTTATACTGGGAAGAGCTTAGTGTTCACCAATACACAACTGTGCTGGTTACACCTGTTCGTCATGAACTAAATGAGGTCTATACAGCTGGATATCTTTTAGGTACAATATGAACTAAACACTGCCTGAAGGAGATCGCTACTGGAACTGTGAAACAATCCAGACCTCATCCAAGTATGACGTAGTTTAACGTACCTGACATATAAATTGTAATATGTTTAAATAAAGGCATTGCCTCGATGGTAGATGTCCTCCCGGACATTCCCTGACTCCAGCGCACCATTTAGTATACGCGCAGGAGTCGGGGGAGTCTTGGGATCCAGACGCTGTCGGGAAGGAGGACCAATAAACCAACCAAACACACATCGGACGCTTCTTTCCCATTGACCAATTGGATCACCTTTCAAACCACACTCCATCATCACCCATTCATTACTGACTCTGTCCATACGAGTTTTTCCACATACATTTTTTATATTTCTCCCTCCAACCGCATTCACCTTGATTTCACGTTTCTCCTGACTAGAATAGATAAGCTATTTGTGTGGGAACTACATATCAGGAATAGCTAATAATGAGATACATTGTGTTAGTAGTTATTATTGAGATATGTCCACGAATATAGCCTCAAGATCCAAATATTTTACTGGGGGCTCACATGAGAGCTCATCTGGGTTGACACATCAATGACGTACAATGAAACTACCAATAATTGTACCAACTTAGAAATAAGTATTATAATTTCCATTCATTGCTAGAAAATAATTCAGCGTTTGATTACCATTATTAATGTATACTCACAAAAAGTTTATTCTCTTCTCTAAGATATTCCACACTTTGCCAAAATAACCACTTGTAGTTAGTGTTCCATCACTTTTAGTGGCATATATTAACACAGGAGGTTCCTGAAAACAACATATTCGGAAGATTTTATATTGTTATTAAACGCAAGTGGTACTTGAAAACAAAATATAACTCTTGTATTATTATATTAACACAGGAGACCCTTGAGAACAAAATGTAGCTCTCGTGCGATTAGAAGATTATATTACTAAACTAAAAATATATTTACAAATATCATTGATAAATATATATTAAAAGATAAAATCTTAAAGTAAGTTTTTCAACTTTTTTTTCTATATTAAAAGCATTATTTCTTTGCCAGCATTTCTCACTTGTAGAGATGTTGAATATATACTGTAGAAAGTTTTAATTGCATCAAGTAGCTTCCTATCCTTCTGCAAAAGGTTAAATATTTTGATATAATGTAGATGGGGTATCGTAGCCCCTAATAGAATGGGCCAATAAAATGGTATCTTTTCTATTTTCATTTTGATTTCAAATTTTTGATAAAGAATAAACTTTCCTACTAATTTTAATGCGCCTATCTTTATAAAAAAATGTATATCTTTAGGAGTTAAAGCAAATAACAAAATAAAGAGGTCAATGTCTTCACCAACAACTGCTGTTTGTTTATTATTTGATAACTCAATTGCAGATGTAATAATAAGAGAATCCGAATCATCCGAAGCCTGCTTAACGACGAATGCTTTATTTTGAAAAGCTTTGGTTAACATCGAAATAAAACGAATTTGGTTTCTCTCATTCACTAAAAACCTATCTTGAGCCACAGTCAACGTCATATTTTCATCGATAATAATATCTTCATTTTTTTTTACATAGAGCTGGTTCTGCTCAGCCTTTTTTGGTGCTTCTTTCATTCTCATACCCATCGAATACAATAACAGAATTTAATCCATATTTGTTTTTGGCGTGATTAACGTATAGAGCACAAATGTCTCCATTCGTTTGATTTGTTCGCCAAACAACTCGATGCAGTAAAAACCCACCGTTAATTACGTACATTCCATTAGAAGCCAGCAAAATGTCATCAACGGGTTTAAACATTCCATACATTACAGATTTCTTTGTCTTCCTCATGCCAGTCACTTCGTTGAATGGAGAAAGCGGGTAAGATGCGCGTTCATATCCGAAATATTGAGCGAGATCGTCATAGTTTTTCTTTGCTATTAGCATTCTTTGAAATAGGATCATAGGGTCAACTGTTACTACCTGATCGTGTATTTTTATTGGTGAACTTACCGTCGCAAGTGACAAAACTATATTATTGCGTTTCAGTCTGCTCTCCTTAAATTTCTCTCATAGAGTCTTCGCCTACTTTTTTGCCTTCATGAAAATTAATTTTTTCATCACCCATTAGACCTGTAATGATATATATAATTTTTTTAAAGGTAGCGAAAGGGCTGTGTGGGCTGAACCAGTTGTCAAGCTTCTTGACATAGCTATGGGGTTTTTTAAATGCGAGTTTCCCCTGACTCTACGTTCTGCTCAGTTATGGTGAGGTCGACGCCACAAAATCGTTCAAGTGCGTCACAAATATTATAGAGTTCAGGGCTTTCAACAACATGAGCTTCAATAACACTGTTGGGGAATACTTGAGGAACAAGCCATGCTTTACTCTTAACCTCTTTCACTGCAGATTGGTCAGTTAAAATATCTCTCCAACTGCCAGAAAAAAAACTTTTCACTGTAAAATAGTTTTTCGTCACTTATTTTGCGTACTCAAACAGATCAATTTTCTCTTCTAATTGTGCCATGATCTGTAAGTAAATCTGTCAAGATTTTTCATATGAGAAATGTCTACTGGCGTGAAAATAAGGGAGCATTAATTTGACGGCATTTAGATGCTTTTCCTGTTCCCCTGATCTTCCAGCTTCTATAAATCTTTTTACTAGAGTCACCATGTTGAAATATTGTACCTACAGCTTTGTGGTATGACTTATTATTTCAACATTTTGTAGTTGCTCTTGTATTTTTTTCACTGTATTTTTTTTATTACACTTTCTTCTTCAAGAATTTTTCTTGATTGAGGACATTGTTGAAAGTCTGAAAAGGTATTTTTTATTATTTTAATTTCTTTGTCACAAAGTTAGACAACATTTAAAATAATTTTTGCCATAGCTAATAGACTTAATAGGTGCCCTGTAACTGCTCGAGAATATGCGTGTCCTGTTAACATTTTATTTACTGAATTAGGTGCATATATAACATATAATAATTCCTTCAATCCGCTACCAGCCATTGTGCACCCAATGCAACCTAAAAAGGATGTAAGTACGTGGAATCTTCCAAGCCTCATTATAATAATGGTGATTCTGGACCTGCAGAGAGTACCATGTCCGTAGCTTTGATGTATAAAGGTTGGTCAAAAGTAATACATGTTGTTTCGATGTTTAATTATTTTTATTCTTCAACTGCCATCATGAAGGAAGTATAAATGGTATCCTAGTTCCTTGGTGGCTCCATTATAAATGGTAATAATTTTACTTTATATGTGTCAACATCTATAGGTCATTTTTTTCCATATATCCTTGCCATCCTGAAATATATATTTTTTCTAGCCTTTCCACACATCCATAGTGCATAACAGGACGATGGTATTTCACTGTATATTTTAGAAGGATAAAGTTGTTTGAAATTGATAAAAATAAAATTATGCAGCCGCATACTTTTTTTTAAATATTATTAAGTCTACAGTACATTTATTATTTTATTATTATTCAACTTATTATATTTTTCTATGAAATTTAAGCAACTAGTGATTGCACTGGAAGGCGTTATGCAAGCAATACCAGCCATGTGATGAAAGGTGTTAAAGTCCTCAATCGTGTTAATATTGAAATCACATTCGTCAAAAATATAATGACAAAATGCTCCGGGCTCGACTCTGTACAGTGGCGCCATTATTTTTGAAGTTTCCAAATTCTTAACGTCATTATAACTTACACAAATTCCTAAGCTAGATAGCAGTTGATCCAAATTTTTGGAACCAATTTTTTTTATAAATAAAAAAGCGTTGATTAAATGGAACTAAAAAGCGTGGCTTTGCAGCTGCTATAATGAAATGGCCTATAGAGAAATATTTTTTTAAGTGTCTGCAAATTATTATTTTTCTTTTTAATGATAATATTTTCCAACAAATTGTTAAGGTTTCAGGAACGTTATTTTTAATATCATCTAAAAATTTGGGTAAGACTTAAATTATATCTGCAATATCAGATTTTATTATTTCAGCTGCGTTTTCAATGATTCTAATTTTTTCTTCACGGTCAATGGCCTTTCTTGAAGTATACCAGTTGTCACTTAAAATTGCATGACCAATTTTTCTGAAACATACAGTTGAAATTTTTTTTATTAACTGTTAAAATTATATTATCGATATACTTTTGTTTTAATGTATTTTTAATAGTAGCATCGCAAGGCACGTAGCCATCAACCTGATCTACTATTTCTTGCAGTGAATTTTGGCAATCGTCACTGTTTTATAAATAATTAAAAATTATTTCCATTGCAGGTGCTAAGTTATTATACTGCGGACGCCCAGGGCTAGTATTTCTTCTTTATCCTTGTTATCTGGTGAAATCTTTGTAGCATTTTTCATGATACACAGATTCGGCCGCAACTAAATCTATTGCATTACTTAGTCGCACCTTCACATCTCAGCCCCATTTATCATTTCATTCATGGGCATATTTAATAATGTTATCTTTTACATTTAATAATTCTATTAAATGGTTTTGAGTTTTTTTTATAAAATTATATTTTCTCTTTTTTTTTAATTCCTCATCTATATTTTTTCAGTGCAAATAAAGTGGCTATATTTAAAATCAAACAATGTTTCTGACCTCAGTTTGTTTTTTATTGGTGATTTATTCGAACTGCCTTCTTCATTGTCACCTTTTATTTTCTTGGCTTCCGTAGTGTTGCTGGGTCTTGTCTATTTTTTTTTGCAACTTCTACGCACGTCTATAGAGCCAAGTGTCTTCAACATTTTAAAATTCCAATCACATATTTCTTTACTATATTGTTTTAAAGTTTCTTTACCTTCTTTACCAACTGTAACACTATCTTGCGAGATTACTTCACTACATATAAAACATAAACTGCAGCCATATTAACAGTAAGTGTAACGGTACTAGTATAGTACGTTACAATTATGCGTCCCCACCCCACCCCACCCCACCCCATGTTAACCTACAAGCATAAATTCTCTTTCAATTCATACTACCCACTTCGAAAAACGTCGGCATTTACTTATACCTCCTGGAATAGAACTCTTCTCTATTCTAGTTCCATGTAGTTTCAAGCTATATACAAACATTATAATACACAATTAAGTCTCTTCTATATAAACTGTTCATGTACTTACCCTCTGAGTCTTCTGGCTAGCACACCCTTCAAGACTGACCTAACATCAACACATCCTAATTCTACGAGTGGGGCAAATCCGCCGTGGTGTCTCAACATCTGATGTTCCAGTCTGCCTGGTCAAAATTAATCTGATGGGAGTCTACCGGGACAACATTCTAGAAGTGGGCTCGGACCTAGCTGCCCTTTTGCGGAGGGTGGAACCAGCCACCAAATCATCGCCTGATCACCTACGTTATCAGCCACTCCCGTTAAAAAGATCACCATCAACAAACCACGAGTGATCTTGATGAAGACGTTATAACCAATCAGAGAGCGGGAAGAGAAATGGTGTACGTGCCAAACTAAATGCAGTGCTACACCAACGTGACGTCACTGGCTAAGTTGGACTTCTCCCTTCTTTTTTCCCCTTAACAACTAGATGCTATAAAACATGGCGACGCTGAATAAAGTGTTGACTCTTGAAACTGGCACCACTGTGGGTGGACTATTGTAATTTATATGGACTATTATTATTAGATATCGTCAGGAGACCATTATTCCTGAAAATAGACTCTATAAGGAAAGTTGTAAAGCTGTGTAAATCTTTATAGTTCTTATTTAAATATTGAAGCTATAGGTAATAGATATTAGTACTCTATTATTTAATTTCAGAGATAGACTTGAAATTTTCGTTAAAATATGAGTATTTCTAAAGATAACTTTAACTTTGAAAACCTATTATTTTGGTGTCGCCTCTTGGGCGCTTGCATCTTTGATTCATTTGTAATATTCTAATAAGTGCTGTTCGTACTCAAATAATTTTTGTTGAGGTGCATTTACATTTTATTAAAAATCATTTAAATTCATCGATTTGTTTTCTAATATTTATGTAATGTAAAATTTGCTATTTAACTTATGTATACTCTAAAACTTTGCAAAGTCTTCTAATATGAATATCAACTCAGTAACAATTGTTAGATTTCATTTATGTTGCGATTTAAAGACTTTGATAATGCCATTTCAAGTAATCCCGCGAGAGTTTTGTCTTACGGTCTGAAATCGAACTCTTGTGTTAGTTTAAAATGTAATATTTATAATAATATAACCTTTACTGTAAATCGTCTTCCTTTTTGTCTGTAGAAACTCGGACACTTTCTTAACATCAAAAAAGGGCTCATAAAGCTTTTTATTGTTCGCAATTGTGTGTAAAGGTTATCATTTGTTTTATTTTTATTTTTTAAAGTAAACAAGGTCAATTAAACTCTGCCTACTATTCCTTTGTTTATCATTGTAACTATATGTTGGATAATGTTTTCTTATCACAGATTGACCCTTAAGGCCACGTGAACTATTGTCATATTATTCAATAAACCATTATTCTTACTTTTAACTTTTCCTTTTGCCGTTTTTCGTTATTTTATATGTTAACTTATTCCCACCCTTCATTGTAGTATTTTGAGTGGTCTATTGCTATAATGTACCAGAGAGGGCGAGAGGATTGAAAAAAGAAAATCTTAAAATCACTTTCGAAATTAATTCAATACTTTCTTAAAAATTCACTTTTGTTTAAACTACTATAGTAAAACTAATGGATATAAAACACGATCCTCTGATATCAACTTCTACTACAACACTGCTGAAATCAGCACGTGGCGAAGGCGGCAAATGTTTTAGATCTGAGATAACACGTGGTGAAGCCATACCCTGCGTGACCTTCAACGCAAGCCCATTATACCGGCAATTTTGGGTCGAGCTCCCCCCCCCTCATTGTTCGGGACTCAGTTTTTTTTAAGAATAGTTCTTTATAGACGAGTATGCGGTATTTCAGGAGTTCCGGATTTTTTTTTGTTCATTTGACGAGTTTTGATCTAATTTTCCTGAGCTAATTTATTTATTTATCTAGTTGCATTTGCTTATTTATTTTTTATTTCAATTTTACTAGATATTTTACATGTGAAATTTAATAATTATTAAGGTGGTCAATTGATCTGACACCGGTCTATAGCATCACTTGTCAGTCACTTCCACCTTATTCTGTCTACGTGAATTATTCATTCCTTCAACGACTGATGAGGACCACCGAGTTCCACCTGTCCATGTGAATGGAAAGATTAATTATTTAACTAGCAAGGTTTAAATTGAAAGGCCGTAGCCAGGCCAAAATTTCTAGGGGGAGGGTTGCCACTGACAAAGACAAATTTAGAATAGGCCTAATAAATTACTCTAGGAAATATCTAAGCTTTATTTTAATGTTAATTAATGGCAAGGATTAAATGCTTTAATAATCGACTTTAACGGCGAAGTTAAGCTGCCGCCTATTCTTACACTTAACCAACTTACTCTAAGTTCTATCAATTTGTTTAACATTTAGAAACTTAGAAAGCCCCTTCTCTGTCAAGTACAAACATTTATATTGAGCACTTGTTAAATAATAACAAAGTGGCAGGTGGGCACTGCCTTAGTAGAATAGTTTCTCCACCTGGAATAAAATTGCCCTCCTCCCTTCTAGATTTATTTTAATTCTACCCTAAATTTTCAAACAAAATACGTTTAATACGTCGAATTAAAAAAATGATCAGTCTAAGACCGTTCTAAATACCTTATAGGGGCATCTATATATATTTTTTTTAATATCTGAGGTAAGATCCCTTCAGATAGACTAGAGAGGACTATAATTTCCCAAGATATTCTGGGCGATGATTACCTTCCCAATACTGACATCCTATTGACAAACGTTTGTCGGGGAAGGGCCCAAATCATTCCTTAGGCCTGGGGGAACGTGAACAAGCCCCTAGAAACACCTTTTTGGCTATTTTCCCTTCACCTCACCTTCTGTACACAAATAAGGTTCAATAGTTCCAGAGATGATTTATTCTTTTTCTGGTAAATATAGAGATTTGACAACTTATGTTCGGATAAAATGTTGAGTCACCCCTGCCCTGTTCAAAATGGTATACTATTCGAATAAATACATTTCCAGCTTGACCAAATGTATTGAAGACTTTGTTATTTATATCTATATCTATGAGAAACAGAGGTATTGAAAAGGGTGACCGGTGTAGGGTTGGTGGAGAGGGGTGGGGGTTGAACTGTTTGTGCCCTGGGTAGAAACCCAGCTATTCCGAAAATCCTGCTACAAATCAAATTCAGATAGGTATTCTTAAATCATGTTATCTGCAGCAGTCACATTTGATATAATATTATCAATACCTATAACATAAATACTAATACTGTAGTTTAATAAAACGTTAACTCACCTCGGTGGAGTAGTTAGTTAACATGCTAGTTTCGTGTAGAGCTAGACTACCGAGGATGGGGAGATCAAGGTTCAAATCTCAGTCGGGTGAAATGGGGGTGGTTTTTTAAATGGGTTTTCACCTTCCCTCCACGCAAATGTGGGTTCACTTCCTCTAAAATTCAATCTTCCCAATTCCTAACCCAATAGCGTTATTTAAGGCTATAAACCGAACGGGTAGTAAGACGTGGTGCTAAATAATAAATATAGTAAAATGTGATCAATGTCAACCGCAGTAAAAATATGTTTGTATTTTCTCAAAGGTTCTTCTTAATAAAAATAAAAGTATACAAGATTGTTTTAACATTCGTCTGCACTACATACTAAACTCACAAAACTAAAAGTATTCACACACCACAGTCCTTATCTCCAGAATCCAATGCCATAGCTCAGTCGGTAGCGTGTCTATCTACTTAGCTAATGGTCCCGGATTCGATTCTCAGCATGGCCGAATAATGGATTATTGGTGAAATGTGGGTTTACCCTTCCACATTGATGAATTAACGGTTGGGTACTGGATGTTGTGCCTGTCCTTGTCCTAAGTTAGATTATAAGGCATGTGATGCTACAACAGACCTAGCAGGACGGTAGTGGAAAATATTTGGCTTGAAGACAAAACTGACCATAGGCTGGAAACAGTCATGGATGTAAAGTAAAAACTTATTTTCAGACAGGCTGCTTTCAAACTGCCACCATTTATATGTTCGCTAGCTGTGATTTGTTTGGGGAGGAAAGCTCGCCTCCTCCCCTTCTACTTAGCCTATCACCACACTCTTATTATGTTTTATTTGTCTCTTCATTTGTGACATGTTCTCGGAACTACCATTCGAATAGTCTCCAGTTAAAATGTTTTGTTTTCTAATAACAAAGACATAATCCACTTCCACAGTTCTCCCCACATTCACTAGTACTATCTACATCCTTTGTTAGTATTGTGTCTTAGTTCTCCCAGCTTTGAACACAATCACAAACAATATTTTAAAATGTCCATAAACATTTTAATAGTGGTGACAAACTATATACTCGTAAGTAGCATGGGTGGTACATGAGCACAACTTGATCTTTGACCTACTACTCAGATTACTTGGATGATCTTTATAGAATATATTTTTACTTTCTCATATCAAGAGAAAGTACTGTGATAGTGAAAAATCTATCTCGAGTTTATGAAGAATCTTTAAGTTTTATGTAAGCACGAACCCAAAAAAAGAACGGGTGTGGCTGTGTCAGTGCATGGCCGGAGGGATTTTACGTGAATACGCTGCACCGTTTCCAATTTGTTTCGCTCCCAATACTTCCTTATTCGTTTCAACCCACATAATGGGGTATTATTGGCTAGCTGATAGGCTGGTATTTTCCCTTTTATAAGATTCGCATATTTCTGAGGGAATTTTCAGCGAGCTTAGGCGGACATTGTGAAATTTCTAGAATTGTTCAACTTCAAGCCACTTTTTCTTCATTAACACTGTAATAAAATTTAATTATTATTGTTTAAATCAATAAATCTCGACGAGAGCTGTTGATTGACACTAAATGAGCATCGTACCACGATGGAGTTTGAAGTTATTCTTGGTGGACATTTTCAAGGCGTGGCAGATCCCCCTGCAACCCTCGTGGCAAGGCGCGCTATAAGAAGGCCAGTGATTTTTTTTCCCTCGACTATCAAAAGATATCATTTTGTTTTGGCTACCTTAAAGACTTTATAAATTATTAAGCGAAACCTTAACCAATGGTTTTGTTACACTCAACTTTTCGTACCGTACCCTAATAATGCTCTGAATTTAAAGACGTATTCGCGTCAAATGTGAATTAACAATTCTAACAGTCCCCATGTCTGTCTGTCTATCCTCATAGCTGTCAGTCTGTCCCAAAACAAGTATGGTGGATTTTGTTTAGACTTTAGATTTAGATTTTAAAGGGCTGTCCCACAACTTTTTTTAACCTTAGCCCTTCATTTAAAATTAGTTTACTTTTGAATTAGTTTTTTGATTAAGTTTTTTGAAAAAATAGATATAACAATTTTAAAATGCATTTCTAGAATTTGTTTTCTATGAAAAATAGCATTATATAGTTGGTTTTTGGCAAATATTCGTTGAAGATGTAGTTTACTGATGGTAAATTTTTGAAAATTCTAAATATTTTGAAAATAATTAGTTCAAAATGTTTATCTGGAGATTATGGGATACAAAAAATAACAATGTTTTGGTTTTTGTGGTGAAAATTCACTTATGGGTAGTTTCCTGGTGATTTTTTTTTTAAACTTGAAATATTTTACAAACGGCTCTTACGATTTGATTACCAGTTAGTATCTTGGGAGTGTGTAAGTAAACTTATTTTCTTCGCCCTCGAGTAAAATATTTTGGATCGAGTAAGTGATTATTAAAATGATAAATACATCATTATTATACATTTGTTACCTAGCTAGTCGTGGTCTCAATATATATTATCACCACGTCTTACTACCTGTTCAGGTTATACACAGCCTCAGTATAAGTGACTAGTAGTATAGTATTGCTTACATTCACAGCCGTGCTAGTAATGACATGACCACGAAGGTCATTCCTCCTTTCGTAAAGGGATAGTTTGCGGCCTGATAGTGCAGAGAGCTGCATCATAACACTTTTTTGAAGAGGAGCATCCTTGGACATCTTATACACTTCCGTAAGGGCGACACCATCATCACGAACAGTGACCACAAGAAACTGGCTATTGAATGGTATGTAGACCTTCTCCAAAAACTCTTCTTCTGTCTGGTCTTCAGCCAGGAACAGGAGCCAGCTTATCGGTAGTTGAAAGTGTCTGTAAGACATTTCCTGAAGCCATAAAGAGTTGGTAAAGTACAAACAGTGAGCTCAACGGTTCCAATATATTTATGAAGTGATTCCCCTATCCATAGTAACGTAACAGTTCTCCTTTTAGATTAAAATAGAAGCCATTAGGACGCACTTATAACTTAGCCTGGATCTTACGTTTCCTTATGCTGGTATCAAGCAAGATATAATTAACGAATGTGAAAAATCATGTTTAGTCAGATCTGTCGCAGATTGGCCTACCTGGGCAAGAATTGGTCCAAATCTGACTTTATCTTGCCTAGACTTGGCTTGGTCTGTGCTACATTTTAACCAACCATGTTAGATTACTATGTAATAAGTTTAATGTTATTTTAATTGAAAGTGAATAAATTAAGTTCACAATTAAAACAATGTTAAATTATTTGTGTTTAAAAACATTATGCGTTATTTTTCTTTCAACATAAAACTCCATACACATTAACTTCTCTAAATTATAATAAAAAATATGGTATCGTTAAGTTTATAAAACATATGACTATAACTTGTTTAGTTGTCTTATTTTTATGGTTAACTTAACTGCAGCAGAAGTGCATTTGACCTATGTAGCTGGAAACGCGGTACTGTCTCATTTGATTTGTCATGGTGTAAGATATAGAAATATTAATTTATTATTCGTAATCACGATATAATATCGATAGTAAAAGAGTAATTTGATTCATACACTAAATTAAATTAATTTGCATTTGATTCACCCAGAAGAATATTACAGAACTGAGAATTCTAGATCTGTTATTCGTGGATCTGGCTAATCTCAGTTCTAGCAGATTTAGTATTTTTTTAATATGAGGGCATTCACCTAATGTAATGTAAAGGTTATCATATTTCTTAATTGGAAGCTGCCACTATGCACTTCAACCCGACGTTCACTAAACGTAAGAGTTATCCAGGCTCGAACTTTCACTCAAGGTACGAGAAGTGTACCGCGTATTCCTGCCAGTAAATTATGTTGCGAATAACGTCAGCAATGATGTTTAGTCATTTATTTGTTTGTTTATAGTATGCAGACTCCTTCGGTAAAGCTAGTATTTTTCGCATCTCATGGATATCAAAACTTCTTTGCATTTTCTTTCACTTAATTTTGTAGCTTCAGAAAGTTTCCATTGCAAGTACTCATTACTCATTAGAGCTTAAGTTCTATTTTAATGAATACTTTGTTTTCAAATATTTCAAATAAATTGACTATGCTGTATATGTATCTTTACTTGTTAATCTGATCACTATCCCTGCATGCTCCCCTGTGTATCTTTACTTGTTAATCTGATCATTATCCCCGCATGCTACCCTGAGTATCTTTACTTGTTAATCTGATCACTATCCCTGCATGCTCCCCTGTGTATCTTTACTTGTTAATCTGAACACTATACCTGCATGCTCCCCTGTGTATCTTTACTTGTTAATCTGATCATTATCCCCGCATGCTACCCTGAGTATCTTTACTTGTTAATCTGATCACTATACCTGCATGCTCCCCTGTGTATCTTTACTTGTTAATCTGATCATTATCCCCGCATGCTACCCTGAGTATCTTTACTTGTTAATCTGATCACTATACCTGCATGCTCCCCTGAGTATCTTTACTTGTTAATCTGATCACTATCCCTGCATGCTCCCCTGTGTATCTTTACTTGTTAATCTGATCATTATCCCCGCATGCTACCCTGAGTATCTTTACTTGTTAATCTGATCACTATACCTGCATGCTCCCCTGAGTATCTTTACTTGTTAATCTGATCACTATGCTTGCATGCTCCCCTGTGTATCTTTACTTGTTAAGCTGATCACTATCCCAGCATGCTACCCTGTGTATCTTTACTTGTTAAGTTGATCACTATCCCGGCATGCTCCCCTGAGTATCTTTACTTGTAAAGCTGATCATTATTCCGGCACGATCCCCTGTGTATCTTTATCACTTCATTTTATATTTCCCGAATTTAAGCCAAATTAAAAACTATGGATTATAATGAATAAAGGAATGAGAAATATACAAAGTTTCGTCAAGGTATTAAGTTATGTGTATTTTTTTTGAAAGCTATAATTTAAGAGAGTTTGCTTTAGCTGTAAATTGCATTATTTTATTTTACTTTTTTTCAGTAACTCCATTTAAACAATTTAAATAATTAATACTAGGAGAGTTCATTTCTGTGCCAAAGGCATATGACAACAATCAGACCAAGCTGGAGATTATTTCTATAAAATTAAGTTTGTGTAGTACTACTACATACCTGCGTGTTGCGTGTAAAACGAAAGTATACAAAACAGATAAATACAGAAATACTAATCAGAAGGATTAAATTAAGTTATGGCTTATCAACAATACACAACAATACATTAGCCCTTCGGCTGTTAGCCATATATATGATAAGTATGGGCAAATAATGACGTTGAACAACTCTTAAAACTAGAGAGAATCCGTATATAAGGAGTTACAGCGATAGATGCTAACTGAAATAGCTAGCGATGGCTAACTCCAAAAAGGAGTAACATGATAAAAAGGAAATGTTCCAAAAGCTGGAACTTTAGTCAATTAATAGTAATAAGAGTAATATTAGGAATCTAGGCCATCAGTAAATTATGGCAGGCCTATTCATAATCAGTACTGTATGATCATCCAATAGTATAGTTAACACTCGACAATAGTCTGGAGACAGACTATAACGATGGAAAGATTATAAACATTAAAGAGTCAAGTGGCGCCTGAAGGGAGCCGGGCAAATATAAACATAACACTTGGGCCACCCCTCTGGGATAGAAGCATACCTACAAGTTGAGCACAGCACTAAGGTAAAATAATAATGCCACAGCTACAGACCCAATTAGGTCATACAGTAACGCTATGAATTAACTTATCCCCCCCCTCTTTTCCTAAACAATAGGTTAGACCATTAGAGACATGCCCACATACAACAGGGCACCAGACTCTCGCCAAAATATTTAAGACTAATCATATGAACATAGTTAAACAATAAACAAACTAGGTCATAAGGACTACACTCTGTTTAAAATAAACATACTGGCAAAGAGTATACAACTACACTTAACAAACATAGAATATTTTCATATGAATAAGATATAAAAATTAAAAGTCTCTAACAGAGTAAAAATATTATATTATATTATTATCTGCGGTGAGGTGGTTAGACTGACGGAACAATCATCTAGACCACCGTTTGTAGGTTACTTTGAACTGAAGCCTCCTGAATGCTCATGTAACAAGTTGTTGAAATGAAATACAATAATAGTACGAGAGACGTTGCATTGTAATTATATGAAATATATTTGACGTCTCAGGAGAGGAGGGGAAGGGGAATTTTTTCTCGCACATTATAAAATCTTCTAGAACAACGAACTACAGCTGGCAGGAGTCCAAGGAAGCGTGGAGGTCACTCAGTCTTGTTTTGCTGTGCCAGTTAAATAGATGCAGCTGCCCCGTCCACTTATACGTTTTTTTGGTCGTCTAATCTGGCAGAATTCAAGTGACCCATTATGCAACATTTACAGAGTGAGTTAATATAGTGAAAATTATTTTAGTTTCGTTTTCTTTGTATATACTAGATAAATTAGCTTAGCCCGTTACATGTTCAGTATAGCAGAACGGAAATACCTTTCACCAAACTCAGAGCACGCCCCTGATTATACCCTGCATGATGAAGTTAACCAAGGGATGACTTCTACTTTGAAAGGTTACACTACAGTTCCAGAAGTTATTACTTAGACCATTTATGCTACATTCCTTTTACACAAGGTTGATATCTTATTAGTTTCATCATGGTTAAAACATACAAGGTGTAATTCTTACCTTCAGTATTTCTAGTGTGGTTCTAGTCATTGATCGTTAGACCCATGTTGGTTACTCCATGATGGAGTCAACCAAGGAAGGTATCTTATTTTTATTGGTTCCAGTAATAGATACGTAAATCTATTATGGTGTCCTGTATTGATAAACTATAAAATTACCAATGATGCAAACAATAAAGCCACAATTCTTACCTTAAATAATTCCAGTTATTGATATTTGGTCCTAAGATGAGACCCTGTGTTACATCTTATAAGTTTAAACATAACCAAATTAACCATGGTATGACGCTTAACTTAAATGGTAAAAAAATTATTCCAATAATTTCTTCATTAACTCGACATGATAGGACTCCTTCTTTAACCATTTAGACAGGTGCTTTTTCACCATCATTCCAGTAATTTTATCGTTAAACTCGGTGGAGTTAGTCCTGTAGCAGACCTAATGGAACCCTCTATTTTAGACCCGGGACTAATGAGGCATATAGTGTGTGGCAGAAAGATGGGGAAGACTGATCGTGCAAGATACAACCAGTGTCAGTTTTCAGCTCGATGTTAAAAAACCTGAGAATGGTTTATGAAAATAAGAGTTGCATCATCGTGAGAGGAACAGTTGTCACTTGTCAATGACGTTATGACTACCTAGTTTGATGTATAGTAGAATGGCCCCGATCAATGGTCAATTGCCACTCAGTATGATGTGCGACTTTGATTGTTTATCATATATCATTTAAGTACCATGTACGGCTATGATCAAGCCTAAGTACGATGCAAGGTTTTTATAGATTATCAAATGTTGTCTATTAAGGAATTATGGATATAAAAAAATGATCAAATACTATTTAAGTATCAATCATGACTATAAACGATGAATCAATGATACAAAAGTACAAATTTAGGGCTGATATTAATGGTATAAGCGCTGTCCAAGCAACAAACAATGTTTTAATCAGTTTAAACAAGGATCGAATGTCTTCCATGAAAAACTTATGAATTTATTGATGATAAAATGACATTTAGACCATATATAACATATAACGCCTCCCTACAGCACTCGTGACAGATTCTGAAAATTGAAAAATGACACTTGGACACGGGAATCAAGCCCGAGACCTTTGGCTTAGTACACTAATGCTCTGACCACTGAGCTATCAAGGAATAATCCCATGCCCAGGGTCATTCTTCCCTCAGTCTATGATGGCTATTTTATTCTTAATGACTCCTGACAGAGTTAAGTTGTTTATCGATGACACCTAAGACAATAGAGTTTGGGAACCACTGCATAGACCACGCGACCACTGGCATGGGCTAGAAGAGAATAATGATGGTGGTATTGAGAAGTAATTAAATAGAGTCAAATATAACTTTTTCAAATATGTGTTTATATTTATAAAATACGCAAGCTAATATGGAGTGGGAAATTTTTTTAAAGTTTAATTGAACATGTACCGTACAATAACAAAGCTCTTTTTAGGGTATAAATCGATGACACTCCTTCCTTCTGTGTCCCCACAAACGTACCATTACACATAGGTTTATCGTCGAAAACGTGAAGGTGGTAATATATTCCACAATAATAGCAAGGAATGGATATTATTGTAATGTTAACTCCGATTATCATCAAATATTATTGGTTTATTATTTTATGTCATTTAAGATTAACCCCCAAAAGTCCCAACACCCCTCTTTCTGCCTGGGTAGGTCAAGATCATAATACAATATTTAAATTGAAATTGAAATATAAAGCTTACTTCAAGGACGAGTTTGGTAACATTGCTTCTGGAAAGAACGACCAAAAGCGTGGATTTCTCTTTATATGCATCTCCCTCCGACAGGTCAAATATTGTATGTATCAAAACAGCAATTCCTGATCCCGAGAGATTTTTTGCTATGTTAAACAAAATTGAACTATCCTGTAGTCCTGAAAAAGAAATATAAAATGCTACAAAGATCACAAACACAGTGTATAGCCCGAACGGGGCCGTAGTGCTAAGAAATAATAATATTTACACAAGTTAGAATTAGAATTTACGTTGGTATCGTAATTATTTATTTTCGTAAAACATGATTTAGATATTAAAAATATAAAAGTTGAAATTATATTTTAAAAATATATTTTTATTTAGGTATTATAAAAGCTATATACAAAACGTGGTAGTTTAGTCATTCATTGCACATCCCTGACACGACGATTCAGCGTATTTCAAGAACCAATGTGCTCGATTCGCACAATGTCCACTATCGCCAATGTGTGTCAATACAATTAACTCAACTAAAGTAAATTTATATTGCAACCAACATAAAATTATATAATCTACTAAAATTGAAATAATATCTACCTAATTAAACTTTTGCTTAGATTTCTTGAATTTTATATTGCAGTATAAAAATATAAAATAAGTTTGCCCTGTGTAGTTAATATTGTTGGTCCATAAGGTTTATATATTTATGAAAATTTATGGAAACACTCTACAGGTCATAAATGAAATAAATCGAACCCAATATTTTCGTATTAACTTATTCTAATTTAGGCACCGTGGTCGGGTGTTGATGGCGCTAGTGAAAAACGCATGAGGCGTCGATGTGACCAAGTTTTGAAATTATTATATGATACAATTGATAGTAAACCTACGGTATCGGAACAAATATGGACAAACTAATTATCAAATATGGTTTTCAAGATCGTTAATACTGGGTATTATACATATCAATCCTTTCTAAGTGATTAAGTATATTTAAAGCAAGTCATGTAACCTAATTAACTGAAATTCAATATTGTAGTTCAATATGTAAAATCGAAGCTTGTAAGGTAGGCGTGTTAGTTCAAAATCTTAAATATTAATAGTGTCTAATCTTTGTCCAAGGCAAAATAAATACTATAACATATTGTGTTATCGTATGCCAAATCATTATATTTTATTTATAATTTTTTAACTACAAGACTATAACTTAATCTTCAAAATTCCGACAAAATCTATGTTAGTCTAGAAATAGATATATTTTAGGTTTTTATATTTTAAATACTGTGACACCATTGAATAATAGACCTATAGTTACTATATTTTGTGTAAAAAGTAGTGACAATATTTTACTGCGCAAAGTAGGCCTATGCCATGTACTACAAAATAGCAATGCCCTACTGAGTGGAAATGATAGATGCACTTTTATCGTTTGGGTTATAATAGAAAACATTTACAAATCGGCATGAAAAGAACTGATATAAACTAGCCTGTAGTCTTCTTTACAGTACCAAATAAAGGGAAGTTTGCAAGACAAAAGAAAAAAGCTTAGAAACCAGAGTGAATTGGTCGGCTTTCGGAGCACAAAATAACGAAAGCAAAATATTGCTATCAAAAACAGGGAAACCCCACAGTCACGCAACTACCAAAGAATGTCAAATATGGTCCTCCTATAAAATTTTAAATGCTAACTAGGGATATTCCTCATGTATGAAAAGGATAAATGCCCCCACACGATCCTAACAAATTTCGAAATAAATACCTGTGGGAGGACTTTACTAATTAAGAAGATGATATAAAACAATTTAAATGTAAATGTGTTTTCAATAGTTAACAATACTATAATATATGAACATTAGAGTATTATAAATAAAGGTAAATATAGATTGATAATTAATAAAACGTCAATATGTCTAACAAGACTCTACATCTTATCGATGTTGTATGTAACAATCAACTATTTCAAGGTAGATCTCATTAGCAACTAAGAGAATCTAGCCCGAATCATGAATTACATATTATCAATTTACGTTTTCTTATTTGGGAACAAGGCAACTTTAACAAACCAAATAAATCATTATAAAGCAACATACCCCTTATTAGAATATTAAATCACCACGATTAAATAATCAAATGTGTTTTTGTTATAAAAATATCACTTTTCAACACGACCTTAAAATATTGAATTAGATAATAGTTGTATTACTAAATTTCACAGTAAATATTTCTAATGGACTAATTCCCATTAAGATATTCCAATATTTATCTCAATGCAATAATATTTATATTAATAACAATTATGTTTAAATAATTTAAAATATTATGTGCATAATTATACTTGTCCCCTATACTTGGGAACATGATCTCAACGTATATGAACCATGTAAATCTGTTCATGGGCTCACAATAACACCAACAAAACTTTAGGTAATCAATTCATATTGATATTACAAATATTAAAGTGTAGACCAGAAGGGAATTTTGAAAAGTATGATATTAAACTAAATATAGAAATGTAATTTTGAGCTCACATTATGACGCTAGTACCTTCAGACATTTTAAGATTCACACCAAGAGTGAATATAAAGGCTAGGCTCCGTATATATGGTAAACCTCTGAAAGAGGGCCGGCAAAGAAATAGCGAATGAGAATCAAGAGGAATGAACTAAGAAGTAAAACACTTGACGAATAATATGCTAGTCCCAATAACTAGCCTCGCAAGTTCGTAAAGATGATTGTTTATTCTACTAAAATGGGCGTGCCCACTAGCGTCAGCTCTCATAGTTCTGTTTGTCAGTGTTTTTTTGACACAGCTGGTTGTGTCTGGTCGTGGTACAAGCGCCGGTCGTTGGCAGGGGCAGCAATAATAATAACATTGGGCAGTTTTGGTGGGTTGAGAGTTCTATACTAGCAACCATTACAAGATATCAAGAAAATAAAATCTCTCATAAGTGTTTCTTAAATGTGAGTCAAGACAGGATAATAGAAGTATGAGCCCATATTATTGTTTGCGTCTTACACTATTGCCTGCCAAGTCATCGTGATGTTATACCAATATATCCAATTATCTCACACGATTTCGAGCAAAGAATTAAAAGAACGCGTTTTAAAAATATTTATGTATATAATTGAGAAAATTTGCTATGAACAAAATAGCCAATGATGTAATGCTATAGAGTTTGGAGAAAGTTTCCCCTCTGTTGACTTCCAGGGCAGAGAATAACAACATACTTGCAAGGTTTGAGGCTTGTTATAACCAAACATCCTTGCTGGGAGGTATGAGGCATGTAATAACCAAACATCCTTGGTAAGAAGTGTGAGACGCCCAAAATTATGTCTGTCCCTCACCATCAAATGTGTCTATTCGTGGGCTGAAGTTGTCCAAAATCATGTTCACCCCAACCCTGTTTAGACATTCAATGTGCGCACACATAGCCTATGCATTTAAATATAGTTGAAAAATGACACCTGAACACGATAATCGAATCTCTGGTTCTGTGCTCTATTCCAGGTGTTATTTTTCACCTATATTAAAACTAAAATATTCAAGTTTCCCAATTATGTGAAAAATGTACCCAAACAGTGACTTTATAATATAATCTTACTTAATCCTTGGTCTGGTTCCAAGTAGGTGATGGTGACTAGCACCGTTCCGTAGTGTGCGTGTACTAGAGGAACTATTTTTAGGACATAGTCGACAGGACAGCTCAAAATGGTGGCACTGCACTGACTTATAAACAAGCAAAACGCTGCTGAAAACACGGCGATTATGATATTCATTTGACGTGCTAGGTACGTTGAAGTTCTAGAATATTTTCAATCTGAGCTCAAGTCTAGGGATAAAATGCTTGGTTGATTTTTTAATTTTCTGAAAAAAGAGAAAATAGAACGTTAGTGTTATACTAATCAGAAATTTAGCTAAAACAAAATGTAGCACACCAGTATTCAAATAGTTGGGCAACTTGTAATATAATATTAGGCCCACGGTCAAATTAAAATAAAATATCTTAGGTAGTACATAATATAACTTTTTATATAGCATAGGGTGACGAAACGTCCCGGAAATCCGGAATTGTCCCAGATTTTACACAAGTATTCCCAGCGTCCGGAAAAATAGTTTTGGGACGCTCAATTGTCCCGGATTTGCAATTTTCGCACATAGCTCAGTAAATGTTAGCGTCTAGCGATTTTGTTTACTTCAGTCACTACTGGCCACTCTTTTAAAATTTCATACCGATTCATATTGTGTAGCCAGGCCGTACTGATTAAAGCTCTAAGATGTGATGGGCAGGCTCCAAGTAGAAGTAGCGGACTCACGTACTAAGCTAAGATAGATAAATCGCCACATGCCACTTGAAACGATGGCACAGCGCTGTGACTGCCAGACTATGACGTGACAGTACTTTGTAAGAGTTGAGGTTATGTCGGTCGTCTTACGCATTGATCTCCATTATATAACTGGATGAACATCTGTGGCTAAAATTTTCAAGCTCTCGTCTGCATACCATTGTGTAAGAGAGAAGGAAACTTTAGGGTATCTCTCTCTCTCTTACACACATACAAGGCAACGTGGAATTTCAACATAGCTCGCTAATTTTTATGAATATATGAGATATATCAAAGTATGATTAGTTAATGTTATGTATGTGGGTGATAACAGAGGTCACATTATAACACGAATATACTAGGTACAGTTCACGCCAGTTACCTCGTAACACTGACGCTACCTCGTTTGTCTGTCATGGCGGTTTTCACACTTCACTTGTTTCTCAGTTGTTTACAATCTCCGGCACACAACAAGACGTGTACCATAAATAATCTGTTATGTATGTGGGTGATAACAGAGGTCACATTATAACACGAATATACTAGGTACAGTTCACGCCAGTTACCTCGTAACACTGACGCTACCTCGTTTGTCTGTCATGGTGGTTTTCAAACTTCACTTTTTTCTCAGTTGTTTACAATCTCAGGCGCACAACAAGACTTGTACCATACATATACTACAGTCCCTCCCTCACAGTTAAATTATACCTATGTGTTTTTGGTTTGTTCCCCTAAAACTATGCAGTTTCTCTCCCACTCACTAATTTCAATTTAGTCAACCTAACGAGGGTTTGGCCGCCTTATCCTTTGTGGCCTCAACAAAGGTGGCTCGTGTATCCTTCCTCTGAGTTGCAAGGAGAGTGGCTGATGTGGGTGCTTGGTGTTCATTGGCTGTGAATAGGGTGCTTGTTGTTGCTGCTCCTTACAAGGCCTTCCCCGTTTTTGTGTTGCCTGTTGGTTTTGCCCACTTGTTTGTCCCGGATCCCCGGACTTCTCTTGCTGTGGTATCATCTCATGGTGTCGTTCCAACAATGGAGGTGGATCCTGGTCTGGTTCTTGTTGCCCCGGTGTGTCCTCCCACTGGAATAGTTGTAAAGGCAAGTGCTGTTCTCTCTGAGAATATTGCTGCTTGCCTGTCTGGAGTGCCTCTGAAGCCTGTCTGAGCTGGTCAACATGCCTTCTCTGTCTACGACCATCCTTGTTGGTTACTTCATACATCCATTCTCCTAAGGATTTTCCCACTGTGCCCTGGGTCCACTTGGGGTGGTTGGCAGAATATTCCTGAATCCACACTGTATCTCCTAGGTGGAACTGTCGCTTAGGGTGTTTGTTTGTCTCTTGCTTTCCTTCCTTGTGTGATGTGTGGTCAGGATGGAGCATTTCTAGAGCCGTTTGCATTTTACGACCCATAACCAATTCTGCCGGAGTCACTCCAGTTGTTGCGTGTGGGGTGATTCTGTGGCTAAAAAGGACGCGCGCAAGACGTGTATGCCAATCTCCCTTTACATGTTTTTTAGACCGTTTTTTATAGTTTCTATTGCCCGTTCGGCCTGCCCATTACTTGAAGGGTGATATGGTGGTGTTCTCACATTTACGACTCCATTTTTCCTCAAGAATTCAGAAAACTCAGCAGACACTAACTGTGTACCATTGTCGCTAACTAGTGTGTCTGGAATTCCATGTTTTGCGAAAATCTCTCGCATATTCTTGATAAATGATCCGGCTGTCATTGAGCTTATTGTGGTGGCTTCTATCCATTTGGAATATGCATCCACTACCAGGAGTAGTGTGTGTCCTTCTACTGGTCCGGCAAAGTCAATGTGAATTCTGGACCACGGTTTGCTGGGGTTTGGCCACGGGTATGTTGTTGCCTTGATTGGGTTATGTTTGACTTCTTGGCAGATATTACAGCTTCGTACAGTTGCTTCTACTTCCTTGTCTATGTTTGGCCACGACATTGAACTTCGTGCTGCATACTTTGTGTTTATGATTCCCAAGTGTGTGTTATGAAGTAGCTGTAAAGCTGCTGGTCTTAAAGAGGTTGGCATGACGACTCGAGATCCTCTGATCACACACCCTCTTGAAGTGTTCAGTTCCTGGCGTAACGTCCAAAACGGTGTTAGGTCTGGCCCAGACTTACAATCTGGCCACCCCGTTTCAATCAATCTTTTAACTTTGCTCAATACCGCATCCCTTTCCGTTTCGTATGCCACTTGGGATGACGATATAGGTCCTTCACCTGATATATCCAGTAAGTAAACTCCCAATGGCTCTGGGTAAGCTTGCTTTTCAGTGGGTTCTGGTAGTCTTCTAAGAGCATCTGCATGCCCCACTTTCTTGCCTGGTCGATACTGCAGGTCATAGTCGTAGGCTGATAGGATTAATGACCAGCTGAGCATGCGAGGCGAAACCACTGTTGGAATTGGTTTTTCAGCAGCTAAAAGTCCTTAAAGTGGTTTGTGATCTGTCACTGCTGTAAATTTGCAACAAAGGAGGTTTTGACGAAACTTTGTCACCCCATAGACAAGAGCTAAGCCTTCTTTGTCTATTTGTGAATAGTTGCGCTCCGCTTTGGTGAGCGTCCTAGACCCAAATGCTATTGGCTTCTCAGTCCCATTTTCCATTATGTGGGCTAGTACTGCTCCAATTCCATAAGGGCTGGCATGACAGGTAAGGACAACAGGTATGTTTGGGTCGTAGTGAACCAAGACCGGTGCTGGTGTTAATAGCATTTTAGCTGCATCCATGGCTTCCCTATGTTCCTGCGTCCAGTTCCACTCACTATGTTGGTCCAGTAGACGGTGAAGTGGTTCCAGGATAGTAGCTTTGTTGTGTAGAAAACGTTCATAAAAGTTCAGCAGGCCTAAAAATGACTGTAACTGTGTTTTATTCACAGGTTCTGGGGCATTCTGAATAGCACTCACTTTTTCAGACATTGGGTGCGTAAGCAGGGTATTTTGCACTGTGACCTTATTGTTTGTCCTGTATCCAGGTACCGATAATTCTTGTTGACTATGAATGCTGGTAGGATTTTGCTCTGTGTTCGCTAAAGTGTGGCCTATAACATTTAGCCCATGAATTGTAAGCCCGAGGGGCTCAAACCACGGTCTTTCAAGTAGACTGGGTCCATGGCCTGTGGCTACTGCCAGGGTTAGGGTCGCTGGTTTTTCTTTAAATTGAACCTCTACTGATTTTGAGCCTAGTAGCCTAAGTGGTGTGTCAGCTGCCCAGGTACGCAAATCCAAGTCCAAGGACTCTAACTTGGGTTGGTGCGGCCACAATACTTTATAAGTTTCCTCCGAGATGAGCGTCAGGGCTGCCCCTGTGTCTACCTCCATGGTGTGAAACATGCCATCTATGCGCAGAGAAAGTCTTATTGCTGGCATTGTGGGTTGCCTCTTGGTGTCAGGCACACTATGTTTCGATACGTCTTTAATATTATATAGTTCCAGCCCCTCTATTGATAGCTCTCGGAATCCTGTTTATGAGGCTCTGTTATATCCGTTACCTGATTTGCCCTTGCTGTATTCCTACCATGTCTCGTCTCCGAAAGACAAACAGGCTACACATGCCCTCTTCGATCACAGGCTGTAGAGTAAAGCTTGTTTTGATCCACCGCACAGCGGCGTGTTTGATGTTGCTCTGCACATCTCAAACACTGTCCCGGAAAGAAATGCCGTGCTCTTCTTCCTCGGTTTTCCCGGCCAGGCCCTACTTTGATTGAGGGTGAATTCCCTACTTGTGGTTGTGACCCGTGGTTTGTGTCCTGCCGGCGCGTTCGCTGGAACGTAGGTTTATATTGGGCCTGGCTACCAATCCCATATACAGCTTCGTGTGTTGTTGCTTCATCCCGTACATTCTCTACATATTTTCTGGCAACTTCAGCCGCTTTGGCAGCTTCTATTGCTATTTTAAATGTCAGGTCGGGCTTGATAAAAAATTGTTGCTGTAACTGAGTGTCAGCCAATCCGCAAACAAATTGATTACGGAGCATCTTTTCCATTACCGCCTCACCACCAAAACCACAACCATCAGCGATTCGGCGAAGATCAGTGGCAAACACATCTATATTCTCCCCTATCTGCTGGCGTCGACGGGTGAACAGGTGGTACTGCACTGTCTCGTTTGGTCGAGGCGCGAACCGCGTAGTCAGCCGATCAATCAATTCTACAAATGGAATCTCGCTCAAATTACGTGCCCCAAATTCGTCATTGAGGATTTTTAACGTAGCTAACCCACAACTACACAAAAAATGGGCTCTCTTCTGCATATCATCGACGATGTTTTTCGATAAAAAAATCTTTAATTGCGTCAAGTATAGCGGCCATGTTGAGGTCTCACCCACGTTGAATTCCTGTCGTTCAGACATAATGGCCAATAATAGTGATATTCCAACCAATTAATTATTAAATTATACCAGCACACGGCTTTGTTAAATATTATAAGCGTCCGTTTCCACTACCTCGTCGCCATCTGTTATGTATGTGGGTGATAACAGAGGTCACATTATAACACGAATATACTAGGTACAGTTGACGCCATTTACCATGTAACACTGACGCTACCTCGTTTGTCTGTCATGGCAGTTTTCACACTTCACTTGTTTCTCAGTTGTTTACAATCTCCGGCGCACAACAAGAATTGTGCCATACATATACTACAGATAAATAAAATCAATGTGTTATTAAAAGGTTTGAAGACCATAAATAAGTTCAACACTCATGACTTGTTCCATTAAATAAGTCGATTTAGGCTAAAATAGTAATACTTCCTACAATCCTATTACCTAAATGATAGTTTGAATGTAAAACTACTACACAAAGTTTGTTATTCAAACATATGTTATTCAGTTTTAAGGTACCTGATTTCATTAAAGTTACCATACATTAAATATAATATGGCCTCTGAAAGCAATAGGCTATACAAGATAAGAGCCAACTTTAAATATATTGTAATATAGTAATTCTCCATACAAGCCTATAACCTAAATTATAATTTGAATTTAAAACTACTACACAAAGTTTGTCATTCAAACGAATGTAATTAGGTTTGAAGCAACCTTTTTTCATTCTAGTTATCAAACTTTAAATATAATATTGTTTCTGAAACCATTATGCAGAATGTAAGCAACATGGGCGTTAGCTGTTTATATCTATCCATTTTTAAAAGTCGTATAAAATTTAATACCAAAATATTTAACATGTTTTGGCCAAATCTGAAAACCAAGCTATTACAATATGTAGTTAAATTATTAAATATTATTAATCTGTGCAAATAAATAATTTTCTCTAGTCATCTTAACTAGTCAAAAAATAGTCAATCATCTTTTCTACTTATCCAAATCACAGGGTTTATAGTAAACCAAGAAACAAACAACCCCACGGATAACAGCTTACTGAGGTAGTTAACAGCTCGAACCTGACGGAGCGCTAACCTGTGCTTTATTTTATTAAACTTGATTAATGAAAGCATTGAAACCGTTTCAACACATTAAAAAAATTTGAAAATTAATAATTTTAAAATTAAAACACTTCTAAACAAATCCCAATTTGACTATTGTCAAGTAAATAATGCAAAAAACTGCATTTAGACACGTCTAATGGTCCGAACGTAATCTTCTAGACATTTATCATTTCCCCAAGCGGATGTGAGATGCACATTTTTAAATACCTCAACAACTTTGTTGGCATATGGGACCCAAGGCAAGGCCTGACTATAAGTTTCGGTGGGTGGGTGGTTTGGTGGGCCCATTCCCCTAATGATGGAGGCTATAAAATATTCTAAATGATAAACACCTCTAGAAGCCCTTTGAAGTTTTTTTCTTTGTGTTAAAACACCGACCCCCCCCTAATTTCTATTTGTACCCTAATTTTGATATTGTTTGAACCATAAATAAAGTCATACAGATTTTGTTCATAAGATTTCGTGTGGGGGTGGGGATGATGGATGTTAAACCTCTATTATTACGGCCTTGATGGAACCCTTTCATAATAGCAATGATAAAGCCACCGATTATCATGAATTATACATAGATTATATAGTACAAAATGATAAACACAATATTCAGATGTAACTTTTATTTTAAATATTTCATATTAATGTGGGATGGACGGGACGTGAGAAAAGGCCTGGGTTTTAGTGGTTTATATAGCAAAACTTTTTTAGTTAAAATAAATAAAATATTTCTCCAGTACATACATACACACACACAAACACCTCTACAGTTTTTGAATATCTGTCAAGAGTGTCCTGGAATTTAACGACTAATTTTTCTCTTCATTTAAAAGTTTCTCGTCTAATGACACTATGCTCATGACAGTTATTCAGTAACAGTTGATATTAACTTATGAAGAAAATTAAACCTTGTGTTTGTACAGGAGCAATATTTTATTTTAGCCAAGAAAAGTTTAGCTATAAAAACCGCTAAAACACGGTCCTTTTCTCGCGTCCCTTCAATCCCACCTTAAAGCTGCGATGGTGTCTAAGACAAACTATGTTTTCTAAACGAAGTTGAATCTTACTGATATTCAAAGTAAAGGCAAATATTTAGAAGCTACCCCTCGTAAAAAATTTCTTTTACTAACGGGTATCAATGTAAATCTTTTATTCTAATATTACTAGAGTTATTTTTAACAAAAGCCAATAATAGGGAAAATGTTTCTAGTTTGTAGTTAAAAAATTAATTGTTTAAAAAGATGTACTCATTATTTAATGGCACAAACAAATAATATGCATACAAGAGTCGAATTCAATATAAAAATATAAATATACAACCAATGAATATTTAAAACCTTGATGTGTAACAATTATAGTGTAACAAAGGTGAGTATGGAAGACTTAGATATATGACTAGACTAAAGATAAAATAAAAATAAAAATTATTATGACATTATAAAAGTAAGACTATCTTACATAAAATACATATAACAAATAACATGTTAAAATAATAAATTAAAACATAATAGTTTAAGAAGATGTAAGAAAATGTAAATTGATAATATTTTGGTTGCTAATTTGTTGGATGTTAAAGATTGGAGAATAAATTATAAAATTGAAGTTTATATTTTTTAATACTGAATTCAGGCTTAACTGATTTGAATGCCCTTGTTCCTGTTTTCTTTCCAAGCTGGTATGTATTAGCTCAAAGTTGCGACATGTTTCGGCGTAACAAATGACGCCATCATCAGGCAGTTAACGCCTTATTAATATGAGTCCGTCTGTCATGAAGAACAGAACTGATCTTCATGACAGACGGACTCATATTAATAAGGCGTTAACTGCCTGATGATGGCGTCATTTGTTACGCCGAAACATGTCGCAACTTTGAGCTAATACATACCAGCTTGGAAAGAAAAAAAGGAACAAGGGCATTCAAATCAGATAAGCCTGAATTCAGTATTAAAAAATATAAACTTTAATTTTATAATTTATTCTCCAATCTTTAACATCCAACAAATTAGCAACCAAAATATTATCAATTTACATTTTCTTACTCATCTATTGACTTAAATTATTATGTTTTAATTTATTATTTTAAAATGTTATTTGTTATATGTATTTTATGTAAGATAGTCTTACTTTTATAATGTCATAATAATTTTTATTTTTATTTTATCTTTAATCTAGTCATATATATCTAAGTCTTCCATACTCACCTTTGTTACACTATAATTGTTACACATCAAGGTTTTAAATATTCATTGGTTGTATATTATATTTTTTATATTGAATTCGACTCTTGTATTGATAATTCGTTTCCTTACTACATTACACCATGTTTTTCATGAAAATAATATCCAGTTTAGTTTCACACTGTAAGTTTATAGGTTATTACGTAACTGCTGTCTGTTACTTAATTTAATGCTATAATTTCTGTTTAATAGGGGAAATGAAACCTTCACTGATGAACAACATACGTATGTCAAATCAAAATTTAATGTTTCCTTCATACCACACATGAAACATTGTGTATGTCGTTAGCAGAGCATTTAACAAAAAGTAATCTCTA
Organism: Timema cristinae; assembly: GCA_039000515.1. NCBI lineage: Eukaryota > Metazoa > Arthropoda > Insecta > Phasmatodea > Timematidae > Timema > Timema cristinae. The sequence goes on from JBCFYV010011135.1 coordinate 5,772,067, forward strand.
GGCTTGTCACTCTCGATAAGCGTTGTAGTCATGTTATAAAGATACTCAACCTGATATCGTCATTTATTTGCGTTGAATGTATTTATCCTTGAAATGTGTTGAAAACAATGATGAGACATACAATGAAGTTGATGCGTCAATAAAAACAATTATCACGAGATACCATCTATTCTCGAATATGTTTGTTTGTAAAACTTAGCTCGTTTGAAATTATTGTTCTAGCATTGTTTTTAATCTAGTCGTGGTGAACAAGGGCACCTATATGGGTTTTACTCTTGGAGTCCTATCTGCAGGGATTGCGGCTAGATAACATTTTAGGAATTAAACCTTGTGAAAAGGTATATTAGAGCATCAAAAGAGAATACAGGTTAAAAGGTTAAAGGTCGAAGTAACATTAACTGTCAGTATTTAACATAATATCGAGGTCGAAGTAACATTAGCTGTCAGTATTTAACATAATATCGAGGTCGAAGTAACTTTAGCTGTCAGTATTTATCATAATATCGAGGTCGAAGGAATGTTAGCTGTCAGTATTTATCATAATATCGAGGTCGAAGGAATGTTAGCTGTCAGTATTTATCATAATATCGAGGTCGAAGTAACAATAGCTGTCAGTATTTATCATAATATCGAGGTCGAAGTAACATTAAGTGTCAGTATTCATCATAATATCGAGGTCGAAGTAACATTAACTGTCAGTATTCATCATAATATCGAGGTCGAAGTAACATTAACTGTGAGTATTTATCATAATATCGAGGTCGAAATAACATTAGCTGTCAGTATTCATCATAATATCGAGGTAAAAGTAACATTAACTGTCAGTATTCATCATAATATCGAGGTCAAAGTAAATTTAACTGTCAGTATTCATCATAATATCGAGGTCAAAGTAACTTTAACTGTCAGTATTTATCTTAATATCGAGGTCGAAATAACTACTGTCAGTATTTATCATAATCTAAAGGTCGAAGTTAAACACGTTGCATCTTGAAGGGGAAAAATAATTAATAGGTGTTTGGTTGATGACGTATACTGTTCTTTTAAAACTGTAGAAAGGTTTAAAAAAAATAGGTTATATGTTTATATATAAAAATAATTCAAGGGGGGATTTGCGGACCCCTCTTTTCATGCCCTTTATTATTGATTTTTAAAAATCTAACTTAGTTACTTAACTGCATTTGTCTATATTCAGTTGCTACTGAGTAATATGTATTTACGGTCCTCAGGGCAGATATGACGTCATAGGTTTTTTTTTCTTATGGCACTTATACACGTATACGTTTTCAGGGCGGAAGTGACGTCATAGCGGTTTTATTCTTATGGCGCTTAAACACACGAACAGTTTCAGGGCAGGTAGGGGGAAATATAGGGGAGGTAGCGTGATGATGTGTGGTGGGGGTGTGTGGGATGGTCCGTAGTCGAGGGAGGTGACGTGTTTAGGGAGTGGGGGGCGGGGGAGGCAGTGCACGGGGGTTGTGTGTGTGTGATTGGTCCGTGGGAAGGCTACGCGAGCTCCCGGGGGGCGGGGGGCGGGGAAACCGCTCGAGGTGCGGACGCGGGCGAGCTCCCTCTGGGTCCGGGCTTCAATCCTCGGTTCCCTGCAAAGACATTTAATAAGCTCCTGGAAACATACATATCTTCCTTATTATAAATGACCTTTTTTTTTGGTCAGAACATAGTCTTAAAAAGGATACTCTTTTATTTCTACCCTCCCTCTCCTGGTCTGCATACATATCTTCCTTATTATAAATGACCTTTTTTGCTCAAAACATAGTCTTAAATGGATACTCTTTTATTTTTATGTAATGTCTCTCTCTCTCTCGCTCTCTCTTAATAGGATCATGAACTTAAATAAATAGTACAGCCTCTTACTTAGCGAGTATATTCTTAAGATTATGATGATACATACACATATGTATTCGGTACAAAGATTATTAAAAAAATTAAATTCTTTCTCTCGGAAAAAAATATAGTCTTTCAATCGGTGTATGCAATGATTATATAAAAAATCTCTTTCTCTAAAGTCTTACATATAGTTTTTTAGTCTTGGGTAAACACGTACATACGTCATAGAACGCGCGCACACGCACACGTGAGTGCTTCACCACTTGAATAGCTCGTACTTGTCTCCACCTAGATATATCAGTCCTCTCTGTGAAGCGTTAAAGCGACTCCTGTACCTCGCACCAAAGTTTTTACCCAGAAGATGGACTCTGCCTACATAGTCTAGCGTTATGATGTTTGGCTCGTCCTCCGCTTCACTGACCTCTTCATCCCCTTCTAGACGACGAACGTTGTAGGTTCGATACTTTTCAAGTTCGGAGATGCACTTGACCCGATCGTGTTCCTCGCGCTCGATTCGATTCAACTCTGCGCACAAAGCGTTTTCCTCCTGGAGAATTTGTGGCTCGGCCCCTTCCTTAAGATTGTAGACTGGGCATGATGTAGAACAGCGTTCGACGGACTGACTCGATTCCCACATTCCGGGATTATGACATCCGAGCCAGTGTACGGAAGAATCGCAGCACTCACTGTAACCTTTGTCGGCCGCCGCGATGTAGTATTCTAAGCCGCCGTTCGAGATCTTAATAACGTTCATGTCCTCCAGACGGTAACCCAACTGTCTAAACATATCGAATGTGATACGTCTCTCTACCTCGTGGCTGCTTTATATGCTCGGGATGGAGGGGAACACACCCTCCCTCCCCTCCTTCTACACTATATCCTTCGCATCGATCCACGAATTGTGTGTCGAGTCAAACCCTAACCATTTGACGTATACTCTATTTCCGGAACGTCTGACTATCTTCTTTACAAGGTAAATATCCGGATACGAGGTCTTTCCAAGCTCCTTACCTTAGAAACCTCCCGTGATAGGCTTACCTTTCATATCTTCGAGTAGAAGGTCCTGGGATTAGTCTCGACGACGTTACGTAATTTAAACAGTTCGGTCGACCAGTTCGTGGTATAACCCTTTTCGAAAACGTCCTTATACTTGCTGATACGAACTATATCACCCACTTTAAATATTTTCAGCGTTGAATCCAAGATCTTGAGACGTTTATAGACCGTATGTAAAAGTCTATCGTCCTTGACGTCTATAGGCTTCATCTTTATGGTCGAGTGTACCGTACGGTTGTATTCGTTCAGTAAGGAATCGATCATAACGATCCATCGATAGGATCCTTTAGCCGTGAACCTCCTCCACATCATGTTCTTGAGAGTACGATTAAATCATTCCACGACGCTAGCCTTGCATTGCTGTATGTGGAATAATGATTGATCCTCTTTCTCTTCATGAGTGTTTTGAATTCCACGTTGTAAAATTCTGTCCCATTATCCGTTTGGAGATGACGTACGGGAGGTAAACCATTGCCGGTCACCTTGTCGAGGAGGAGAGCCATTGCGGCGATGACATTCTTACCCGTCTTAGTCTTGACAGGTACGGCCCAAGCCCTCTTGGAATACACGTCGATGAGGGTGAGAAGGTACTTGAACTCCGTATTCGATCCTGAGTAGGGTATCATCTCTACCAGATCGGCCTGAAGGAGCTCGTTCAAGCCTCGTACGCTAACATGTCTTCGAGGAAATCGCCGTCTTGCATGACGATTAAGTTCGCGCGCAATCTCCCACTTGACGGTGGACATGATTGTGATAAAATACCGAAGAGATGAATGTCTTTATACGATGATTCCGGCCTCACGTAATTCCTCAATGATAGAAACGATCTCGCTCTCGTGGGTGGAGTGACCGACCTAGGTAGATGCGTGCAAGAGTCGTAATCGATCGACCAATTCGTTAGGATCGTCCCAATAAGTATAATCGATCCCTCTCCCTGTCTCCATTTTGTATAAACCCTCGCCCTCAAGCTCCTCCTCAAACATAGGTTTGATGATTAACGAATACTTTGATCCCGCACGCATTTTGATACGAGCGTACGGCTCGTTTCTCAACCGATGTGCGTTCGTTTATTCGATTATAGTCTTGTATATGTTCAGATCCTCCTTAGTATAATGAGCGGGTGCTCTTCTGAAGAGTAATTCTCATAATCCTCGAGTATACGGCACCGTCATATTGTTGAGAAGTATTGTGCTGTCTCTCCCGTTGAATACGATACGGGTATCTCCGAGCTTGGTAGAGTTACCTTCATGACGGACCCTGTAGGTCTTATCGGAATGCGCGTGAGATGAATAAAGATAAGTAACCAATAGATAGTTGTTCTGCAATCTCTCAGGTGAGGCTTCCGCCCCCTCGGGTTCGGGTTCGGCGAGCGCCTTTGCCATCTTGTTTAGAGGATCCGTGATAGGTTTGAACGTTTCATTCGCGACGTGCTCGGACTCGTGACGGGTATCACGTAGTTGCTTATACTTTCGTTTAATAATCTTACTCGCTTTTATGATATCCTCCTTGACCTTCGTCGACATGATGTAAGTTGTGAATGTCTCTTACGACGAAGAAACGGTTCATTATATCTAAACGTAAGTAAAACCTAACTCGACGTGTAAAATAGGAGACGTCGTCGAGCGTTTTTCTATCATGAAAGATATAGAGCCATCTTTGGACACCTCTAGAGAAGTATCGTCGATAATTTTAAGATTCAACAAGCAAATAATATCTTTCAAGTTCATGACCATCGTTGAAACGATCCCTGTCCTCCTGAACTTATAAACCGCGTTCACCCGTTAGAGTCAATTCGAAATGTCTCGCATCCTTCCTCATAGGTTTCGAATCCAAGTAGATTTAGATGAAACTACGATTAACCGTAGAGTCTACATAAGCTTTAGGCAGAGCGTCTGAAGGTAATGATGGCATTCCTATGTTTCGCAAAACTAGGCCACCCGCATCGTAAAGCGGTTCCGTATCTGTCCCCTTTACGTATATTATACCTCTCGCTATCAAATCGTTGTAAATGGTTCGTTGTATCACGAAAGTTTCCTCTAGGCTTAGCAGCTTTGATCCAAAAGCGTCAAGCGTCGTTTTATTTTAGTTGAGACGATCTTCATGATGATGAGACAGTTTCTGCACCTCCTCCATCCCTTGACGGCTACTCTTCTCAAAGTCGGCGTATTTTATTCGATTGTTCCCCAAATCCTCGATCAACGATTCCATCTGTCCTTTGATGACGTCCTTGGCGGCGTTGAGAGCGACTATCTGCTCGTTACTATGTCTTTTATTCATTATATCAACGTAAGACTTGTTACAGACATCCTTAGATGTGATGGGCGTCTCGACGTTGACGATCCTCTTCGATCTAGCGTGGTAATAGCCTCTAGAGTTTAGAGTCAAATTTCCTTCCGTCTCAACGAGAGATCTATATTTGTGGAGACTATGGCCGAACTTAGATATGGACGACATGATGTCTTATCGCGTACTGAATATACGTTCATGTCAATCGTGCAAGATAAAGGTATCGAACCCGTAGCGATATCGTCCTTTATCAATCTCATGATCTTTGTTCAACACAAGAAAATCGTACTTGTGTTTTTTCCAACACAGTGAGCAGACCTCCTTAAATTTTTGGAATGTCGTATCTGCGTCCACGTGATCGTCGTAGACGTGTCTCAGGTTCGTATCATCCATCCTGAATAGGATGAGTAGATTTACGTTATCTCTAAACATCTGTTTCGGGATGCGCGAGTACGTCTGACTGAGATAGAAACAGTCTATAGCCTTATTTCTGCCCATACTGAAATAAGCCTGTATAATAAAATGTTTATCGCAAGCGACGTCGTAAAAAATTAATGCAGAGTCGGGTTCGGCCTCGGACGGGGGGATAATTTCCACGTTGTCGGAATACGGGAAATAGCCCATGCCTTCAACGAGCGAGAGAACCTTTGATAAACGTTGATACTTGGGCTAGTACAACGATTTAGAGTCAACGTATACGTTCTTGAAGCGTAGACCGTTAGTTTACTCCAACAGTCTGATCATGGCGTTGGTTTTACCAAAATTCGAAGGTCCGCAGATGATGCAACGGATAGTATCAGGTAACAACGTACCGTGTCTCTGAGGTAAAGATCCACCCTCATCGTTATCGTTGTTGTGTAAAGTTAAAGGGTCTGCTTGTTTCTCGAGCCGCATGTTGACTAGTTCATCTATATAATGCGCGCACCTATACAAATACGAATCAGTACGTGTCATGGGACGAAGAAGAGGGGGAGGATTGTTGGATAAGATAATCAATGATCTACCGTTTGAGGCGCATATACCTGGATACCAGTACTGCGGACCGGGGACAAAGTTGGAAAAATGATCGAAACGAGGTGATCCCGGAATAAACGAGTTAGATCGATACTGTAAAGAACACGATATCGCCTACTCCAAGGTGAAAGATCTTGCAGGACGTCATATCGCAGATCATGAGTTTATCGAGAAATCGTGGAAAAGATTACTCGCGCCTGACTCGAAGTTGAGCGAGAAAGCCGCCGCGTGGGCGGTCACCAACGCGATGAAAGCTAAAGTCAAGATGGGTTCAGGTCTAAAGAAGAAGAAGAAAACTCAACGCCGTTAACGGCGAGGTACTACTACTAGACGTCGTAAGAAGAAGGGTGGAATTCTACCTATACTACCTCTGATTGCAGCGCTTGGAGCAGTCGCCGGAGGGGCCGCGGGAATCACGAAGGCTGTACAAAGAGCGAAGGCGAATACGAAACAATTGAACGAGGCTCAGAGACATAATCGTACGCTCGAAGCTCTCACCAAGGGGAAAGGGATGTATCTACAGCCTCACCTGAAAAGAAAATGACTACCTAAACGTTCCCTTACTGAAACGGATCCGCGCAAGTACGCTAGTGAGTTAAAAATCCCCTTCTTTAGAGGGGTATTCGTGAAAGATGCTTTACCTAGCGGGCCTCCTTGGAAGATAGAGAGCGCCATCATCAATCTTGATAATGATAGCGGTAGGGGTACGCATTGGGTAGCGTATAAGAAAAACGGCGGGCGGGCGGATTACTTCGATAGTTTCGGTGATCTAAGACCGCCACTCGAACTTGTTCGATATCTTGGAGGAATACCTATCACCTATACTCATACACGGTATCAAGAGTACGGAACCGTTTTTTGCGGTCATCTTTGTTTAGCTTTCCTTAAATACTCACGTTGATGTTCGATATTAGTAAATATGTCTATGACGCTTACACTGACAGGTCAGTGTTCGAATCTGCCGGAGAACTACTTGCCACATATCCTGCTCGGAGAAGAATCGTGAAGAAGAATGGTTCATCGGACTGATCAATCTGGCAACGTTCAATTCCATACCGAACATCGACGAACGTAAGAATAAATTTTATTGAGACGGTAAAGAGTATACCGTCCCTCCGGCCACCTATGAACTTGAGGCGTTAGACCGATTATTGCGAAGAGAAGTCCCGAGTATCGTTAAGCTATCGATTATCGGTGACCCTAGCACTTTAAAGAGATATATCACTTGCAATAAGCCTATTGACTTTACCCGACCTGGCACGTTTACATCCTTGCTAGGGTTCGACTCAGTCATACTTCCTGCGGGGAAGACACACATATCTAGCAATACCGTGAATATTCTTCATGTGAATATGATCCGCGTAGAATGTAGTCTCGCTAGCGGGGCTTACGTCAACGGAGAACCGAGTCATACCTTGCACGAGTTCAGCATGACCGTCCCACCGGGCTATAAGATAGTGGAAGCGCCGAACAATATAATTTACCTTCCGGTAATGATGCGAGTGATAGAGTCTATCGCAGTACGACTTATCACCGAACGAGGAGATATCGACAACTTTAGAGACGAGACGATATCGCTACGTCTACATCTGAAACGAGTCGGTGGAGATGGGACTCGTTATAGATAAAACGAGACGACGATATCTTCCTCGAAACATTGAGAGAAGAACAGTGAAATTGTTAACACCTGCAAATAAAATCTATTTACGACGTCTAGGCTACTCGTTACGAAAATAATGGATGACGCTGTGGATATTCTGAACATTGGGGAGTCTGCCGCTTTCGATACGGCCTTGACCAGTTTCCAGTATCATTCCTACACCTCGTATATTCCCGGACTGTTAGCTAAAGGGAACGAGCTTAGGATATCTATCCAACAAGAAGGGCTGTGCACGTTACTCATCGTTCTCTACTACATATCAAAGGCCGACTACTTTTGAATACGGGAGAACCCGGAAGTACTTCAAGGATTGTTAATAACGGAATACTGCATCTATTCTCAAGAATCGCCTATGAGATCAACGGGATAGAGATTGATCAATCGAGAGATGTAGGCATTTCTCCTCAGCTTAAATCTATCTATCTATAAGGAAAGGTGAGCAGACTCATCTTTCAAACGCGGGTTGGAGGTTTGAAGGAGTTCACGTGCACGCAGAAACAGGAATCTTTGACGTATGCATCCCTTTACGTCTCATACTAGGATTCGTTGAAGACTATTCTCGAATACTGATCAATGCGAAACAAGAGCTGGTGCTAGTTCGTTCGACCAGTGACAACAACGCTTTACAAAGAGCACCTCCTCCCGCCGCGGAGACACCCTCTAGGATCGAGTTAAGTAAAATATCTTGGCTTGTACCGCATATATAGACTGACGATATCAATCGTCTCAACCTGCTTAATTTCATCAAGAGTGGAAGGATCATCGAGCTACCTTTTCGTACTTGGGAATTGTATGAGCACCCTAACGTACCTACCTCTAATCAGCATGATTGGACCGTGAAAACGTCAACTTTGCTGGAAAAACCTCGTTACGTTGTTTTCGCGCTTCAGACCGGGCGGAACAATACGATGGCTGCAGATAGAAGTATTTTCGATCATTGTAATTTACGTAATGCTAAACTATATCTAAATTCTATCATGTACCCTTATGAGGATATGAAATTTAACTTTAGACAAGATTCCTTCTCGAAATTATACGAAGACTTTGATAATTTCCAGACTTCGTACTATGGAACGAGCGCCTCTTTACCTTTACTTGACCCTTCTCATTTCAAGTCTCACACACCCATCGTCGTGTTCGACGCTAGCCGACAGGAAGATACTCTCAAGGACGGTATGGTGACGTGTCGTATAACGTTCGAGACGGAGGAAAATATCCCAGTAAATACCAAGGCGTTTTGCCTCATCATACACGATAGAGTGGTCCGCTATAACCCTTCAAGCAGTGACGTTAGCAAGATGACATCATAAATGAGACATCATCGTTCTAAATCGACAACCTCTCCGCGTCGAGCAGGAGGAATGTATATTGGTACGGTGAGGGGGGAAGTTCAGTACACAGCACGACTATCAATCTATATTAAAGGAACTGGGAAGATTAGTTGGCTACAGAATGTCATCGACGTCGATAGTGACAATTACGAACTAGGCAATCTCGGTTGTCCTTCTCTGAGTAAGCTTAAAACGAGTGTTCCAGTACCTGCACCACAGAAAAAAATGTCCGACTGCTCCGCGAATGGTTTAAGAATTTTAAGTCTGATCGGACAAAACTTTTGCGATCTGACAAAGAGTGAGATGCGGAACGATACGAGTTCGGTTATTCCAGCATTGCTTCATATGATAGCCTTGATAAACGAGTATAAAGAGTACATTGATTTCAATAAGTTATCATGTTTCTGCGGTCAAGACGATGTTGACACGGTCAGACGGAAGAAGAAAACTACTGACGCTTATAAACGTGCGCTTGGAAAGAAGAATAAGACTTCTGAGGAAGCGAACGAGGGGTCTACGAAGAAGAAGCGGCGGGACGATTTGAGCGAGCACTTTTAAGTAAAGGAATAATTATTTAATCTTTAAAAATAAAAATGTGTCAAACTTTTTTCAAGGGTACTTGCAATGTATTAAAGATTATTTAATTTATTCTTTAGTTAATACTTTTTTCTTTGTATAAGTCTAATAATGTAACGATTATTACTTTTTCTTTGTATCTGTAAAACTTTTTTTCATTCTTGGAAATAAATTTATTTAAGTATAAGTCTATGAATATATAAAAAAATTATTCTTTGTATAAGTCTAATAATGTAACGATTATTACTTTTTCGTCGTATCTATAACACATTTTTTCATTCTTGGAAATAAATTTATTTAAGTATAAGTCTAAGAATTGACGATTATTACTTTGTTTCTATTCTGTATAAGTCTAGGTATCTATAAAAATATTTACTATTTGTATAGGTCTAAGAATTAACTATTATTACTGTATAAGTCTATGAATCTATAAAAAAATAAATGTATTTAATTATAAGTCTATGAATTTATAAAAAAAATATTCTTTAGCCAATACTTTATATTTGTATAAGTCTAATAATGTAACGATTATTACTTTTTCTTTGAATCTATAAAACATTTTCCATTCTTGGAAATAAATTTATTCAAGTATAAGTCTATGAATCTATAAAAAATTTATTCTTTGTATAAGTCTAATAATGTAACGATTATTACTTTTTCTTTGTATCATATAAAACATTTTTTCATTCTTGGAAATACATTTATTTAAGTATAAGTCAATTATTACTTTGTTTGTATCTGTATAAGTCTATGAATCTATAAAAATATTTATTCTTTGTATAAGTCTAAAAATTAATGATTATTACATTTTCTTTTTATCTATAAAACATTTTTTTCCATTCTTGGAAAAGAATGTATTTAAGTATAAGTCTAGGAATCTATAAAAATATTTATTCTTTGTATATGTTTAAGAATTAACGATTATTACTTTTTCTTTGTATCTAAAAAACTTTTTTTTCCATTCTTGGAAATAAATGTATTTAAGTATAAGTCTAGGAATCTATAAAAAAAAATATTATTTGTATAGGAATGTAACAAACTTTTTTAAATAAAAAGAATTAATGATTATTACTTTTTCTTTGTATTCTTTGAATCTATAAAACTTTTTATTCTTGGAAAAATATATTTAATTAATTAGAATATATCAAAGAGGGATGGGAGAGGGGAGGGTGATGGAGGGAGAGGTAAAAAAATAACAACACACACGCACACACACAAAAACCTCCATTTAATGAATATAATGATATACAATTTTTTTTAAACAGATACATACTAAATTAGTATTTTTTTCTTCTTCAGTTAAGTTACAGATCATGAATATTTTTCTCAAGTCTTTTCTAGCGATAAAGGTATAGTTCTGAATATACATTGACATTAATTATTCACTCTTGTATTAATCACTTACACTTACACTGTAGAGACGTAGGGTTAGTATCAATCAGCGTCTCTTGGGAGGAGGTAGATGCCTACTCATTTTGGTATCATGATAGAATATTAACTGTACCGGATAAAGTTGTAGATCATGAATATACAGAAGCACTGTATTAATCACTGACACACTTGCACTATAGAGACGACGGCGCAGCATCAATCGGCGTCTCTTGGAAGGTAGTAGATAACTGCTCACTTATAGAGTAATGGAACCATGGTAAAGTTTTGACTGTACCGCGTACTATATATCTTTTGTCGTCGATAGAGCATAGCGCGACCCGATTGAATTTTTGAGTGTAAAGTTTGAATCCTACCGCTCTTATTGAACGAGCCTCTCTCATGACTACCGTCTCATCGGTCAGACAATTGCGATAGTCCTCTAACGAAAGCGTTCTTAACGCGCTATTCTTGACCCCTTTATCCATGAGCGTCTCGCCATCTCCATGTACCGCGAATGAATAGAGTTTAGGGCGTAAACCTATGAACTCGGTGATGATCCGACCTCGAGTCTCATATTTTAGTTTACCGAGCACTTCTTTATTTACTACATGCATCCCGTAAACATTGTCTTGTTCGTAGGCGGAGGTGTCCAGGTAGTCATTAGCTAACAGGATAAGTCGCTGGTACGCATCCTCGACAGTCATGTAGCAGAGAAGTGAATCTGTATATGTGTATTGGAGTTTTAACTTGCCCGTCGGGAAGGCGGGAACCATAACCTGGTAATGTAGACCTACATGACTAACTTCGAGATTTCCAAAATGGCGAATCCCGCATGAATCGGCATAACAAAGTAAATCTACTGTGGTTCCATCTCGATGATGACCAGGTTTTCTGACACGATCGTACGGTTTTTAAAGTTTGGACTGGCTATGAGGTTACCCGCTCCAAATTTCCCTCCCCACCAGGTAGTTATCTTTATCGTACTGTAGGCCCTCTTGTTAGATATAAGACGACCGAATGCGGCGTTGTTCATCAGTTTGAAAAACATGTTTTCAAACTGATTGCTCGCTTTACTCCTCATTTCCGCGTTCACCTTGACATATGGGGCCATCCATGGAGATTGCTTGAAACTGAGAACCCTGTGCAGTCTCGTCAGTTTCAATCCATTCACCAAACATAGCTTTAGATGACGGTAGTGAATGACATACCTAGTCTTATTAGCTAAAGTCGTTAACAATTTCTCGTGCTTCCCCACGAGTGGAATCCCTTTCTCAGGACAGAACGGCAAGTCGGAATGAGCATCGTGTACATCTCGTGGATATTCGAGATCTACCTGCAAGATATATCTTGACGTCTCCGCATCGTCCTCTACTTTTAGCACATCCAAACGAGCAATTTCATCATCTCCGAGTCCCCTGAACCCTCCATAGGGTAGCGAGGACAACATACTAAATGAGTAGAGTCCATTCACGTCTAGATAAACGAGGTAAGACTCTAGCTTGGAACAGTCGAATGAGTCCATATACCGATTATTCGCTACAGAGTCACGATTAGCCACAAAACATACCCCCCTCGAATAGCTCCCTCGATGAATTGATGTATGTCCACATCATCGATTAATTCGAGCCGTACCCGGGTTATTCTCAATAGAGCTTGGTACGCGAGATTAGGAGATGTAAGAGACCATCCGGGATCGAGTCTAAACGTCTTCATGCAAAGATCACGAAAGTTCTCAAAGACGTCAGCCAGTAGCGTTACGTCCGTATACAGGTAGAGGTTCGAGTACTCCCAAAGATTCTTACAATAAAATATTCGTCAAACCTCGCAGACGTGATCATAGTCTTCCTGAGAGATATGACTATCCGTGAGCGCGTTGTAAAATTTATCCTTGCTCGGTAACTGAGTCTCGTTCAGTCGCTCGAATGAATCTATATAGTCATAGGGGAACATGCCTTTACGAGTGACTAGTTTGAACCGTTCATCATCAGGATTACATTTACGGGTGATTTTAAGTTGGCCGGGTTCGAGGTAAGATACACATTTCTCTAGGGACGTACATAGAAAGCTGAAACTATCTATAATTTTAATCGTGATCCCTCGAAACCCGTGCCAAATATATTTCTTGATTACTTTGAATCTTCCCATAGTCACTCCAATAACCCTGACTTTTCCCGGATTGACGAGAACGCTCTCCCCCGTGAACGGATCAGTTTCTCTACGTTCGAAAAGTGATTCAAGAAGGAAAAAATTGTCATAGCAACGCGCGTTATGGATTACTACGCTACGATGGCTCGGGTTCTTGGAATTATTATTAAATGCCACGTGACTGCTCCTACGATAAAGTCCTGTCAAGTGACAATGATCCATAACGCGAATATCATCATTCGCGTAAGGCTTTTCGCATATATGACAATGAGAGGCCGTATTATGAGCATCTCTTTGAGCAGGTGTTAGCGGTGTCATCGGAACGATGGTACTATAGCAATCTAGTACGCGCTTTGCCGTATCTACGAGAGCCTCAACAAATTGATCTGTACAATCTCTTCCCGTGAAGTGTCGGTACTCTGAGAGACTATCATCAAAATTACATTTAGTGTACATACCTACAGAATAAGCCACATGACGCTGTACATTCTCAGTATAAGAAAATTTCTGGTCAGGATCGCTCGTCTCTATCGATACGAGTAAGCTCTCCAGGTCCGCATATACGATAAATCCTGTTTTCTCCTGCTGTTTATACTGCGAGAATGAGAGGAATTTATCCTCTCCTTGAGGGAATGTACTCCTTACCGCGCCAAATATTTTACACGTATCTTTATGTTTTGCAAGTTTTTTTCAGTCAGAAAAGCGGTCAGACATCGATCGCAAAAGTACCTACGTCTTGCGTTAGTAGTTAACGATAGTTGCGGGTTTATTAACCGAGACAGATTTTTGAGCCCGCTGAAATGATAAGTTTCCGTTCCATGCACTCTTATCATGAATAAATGAACATGTCTGGCGCGCTCTTTAGCACTGACGTGCACGGGAACGTTCATTAGTGTTTTAGAGTTGTCTGCAGTGTCAATATAAGAGTCACTACTATCGTGTTTTGCAGTGTACACATTAACGGATATATCGTTAAGCCTTTCGAAGCTTTCGATGTACCTAATTTCGAACGGGAGCGGGATTCCATCTAGATTCAGCACGTCTCGAAAATTAGGATATGTCGATAAACGCTGAGCTTTCCTTGTCGGTTCAAAGAGGCACGTCAATACGGATACGGGGAAGCAAAGTCCTTCTTCGGATTGTACATTTATCAACGCTCTACGCTTGGATATAATTTCAGGGATTTGAACACAAGCCCCGATCGAGAAAGCCGAGTTTTCGAGAAATTTACTCTCATTTCCAACGTGCCGTCGTATATCCATCCCGAGTCTCTAGAAACGAAGGCCTTAATCTGAGCAAGGAGTTGGAAGATCACGTTATTTTCATATATCTCCTCCAAGTTTATCGAAGTAAATATATCACATAGAGTAGAGTTGAAATAACCCTTTTCAATTCTACCTTCAGTAGGATGCCTAAACTCGCAGATGAGGGTACAATTTACCTATATAGGGTTATTTGCAATTGATTCCTCTACCGTCTTTACGTAAATATCCCCGCACGCAACGATAAACTGTACAGGATCCTAGTTCATTGCTGATAGAGTACGCCTTTATGCGTTGGGCGTACGCCTGTTCAATAAGTTTGATAGATAGTCCTAGCGGCTCCAGGTAAAGCCTAAACTGTGTAAATCTTATACCTAAGTTTCGTGACAGGGTCATAAGTCTTTGGATCTCTATGTCTATATCGTCCTGTCCCAATATCAGTACGCTCGAGGTCTTAATCTGGCCGGGTATATGTTCTATGTAAGCATTCCCATTGCGAGGAGTGATATCATGTTTCAGGTATTTAATTAAAAGTTGTTCATTAGAGCCTAATTCATCGAGAGTATACACCCTATTCCCGTTAGTCTGTCGAGATACGATGATAGGAGTAGACAAGCGAGCTCGTTTTGCCGGAGATCCTGACATGTTTCTACGTTCGCTCGCACTATGCTCTAAGCAGGCACCACCCTCCTTGCATTATCCTCTTCATTTCTGCGCAGCTTGCTCTAGGATATCATCGAGTGGCTCTGAGACGGCTATAGAAACAAACAAACAGGTACATCTAGTTAGCAGACGATGAAGCTATGATATACAAACATTGAAGCTAATGTCTTAATTGGAGAGAGAGGAAGGAGGAGAGAGGAGAGAAGGAATACCTAGTTAACAGATCATGAAACTATGATATATAAACATTGAAGCTAATGTCTAACTTAACTCACGAGCAATTAAAATTTTTTTTTTACATTTAATCCATATTTGACTCGGATTGACGTGATTTTTTTTTAATATCCTAGTACGCTATTCGAATATAATGCTCGGTAAACAATATACACACACAGATTTGAATGAGTTTGGTAATCGGATAAATCTTTACTGGGAGCGAGGATTGAACCCGGACTGCTAGCATAGAAGTCCAACACCTTACCTCTAGACCGTCAGGTCACCTGCTTGGAATGTATAATTTTTTTAAGACTATATCCTCGAGCAAGATATGCTGTTTCCAGGAGCTTATTAATTGTTACTCTTATAAATTGATTTGATTTTTTTTAAACAAACAAACAGGAACAGACAGTTAACCGATCATGAAACTTTTAAGCATTAAATCCTAGTACGCTATTCGAATATAATGCTTGGTAAACGATATACACACACAAATTTGAATGAGTTTGGTAATCGGATAAATCTTTACTGGGAGCGAGGATCGAACCCGGACTGCTAGCATTGAAGTCCAATACTTTACCTCTAGACCGTCAGGTCACCTGCTTGGAATGTATCTTTTTTTTTAAGACTATATCCTCGAGCAAGATATGCTGTTTCCAGGAGCTTATTAAATGTAACTCTTATAAATTGATATGATTTTTTATAAAAACAAACAAACAGGAACAGCCAACTAACAGATCATGAAACTATAATATATAAACATTGAAGCTAATGTCTTTCTTAACCCACGAGCAATTCAAAAATTATTATTTTTTTACATTTATCAATATTTGACTCAGATTGACATGATTTTTAAGCGCAAATATCTTAACTAATGAGCAATTAATTTTGTTTACATTTAACACGAATTTTTTAAGCACTAATATCCTAGTACGCTATTCGAATATAATGGACGGTAAAGACAGACAGATAAAATGATATACACACAAATTTGAATGTACACTTAACTTCAAAGTTTAAGATGGCCGTTTTGCTAAGCTCGGAGTTGCCTCTGTATACAAGCAATAAGTCTGCTTTGGAAATGTCTTCTAGCTGCTCATCGGTGAGTAATGAGAATCGATTAGGTAACCACATGTTATACTTGCCCTCTAGTACTGTAAGTACTCGTCGCCCGAAGCGTGTAGCTAACGCCTTTATACTAGTTATGCGATAACCATGACCAATCTCAAAATCTGTTAACTTTCTTGATACGATTTCACTCGACCCGACGGTGCTTAATAGTACTGCAGCGTATTCACTAGACATTGTTGATATTTAGAATGTAGATGGTAGCTAATAATTTCATCTATATATAGGGAGAAGGAGGGGCTCCAAGCCACGCCCACTACAGAGCGTGTAAGTCTAACCAAGTCAAAAGGCTTGGAAAGTTCATAGTTCACAGAAAAAGATTACTTTCATGTTCTCAAGTCATTTACCAACATGATTAAACTATTTCTTCTCTCGAAGATATTCTTTTTAAGATTCCCACAGTTCACTCAGGCTCTAAAATGAATCAATATCAAGTTCGAAAGCTCCCCTCACGGATGAAAGTTCAACATCAGCAAGAAATACGGATATGAACATCTCCCACAGCTAAGGATTGGGGAGCGAGCCGAGACTAAGGAAAAAATCCATCATGTGTCACATACCCACCCTCAAACTATTCCAACAGGGAGGGAGAAAACTTGTAAATATCACGTTTTCACTTTAATCCTTAAGTTCCTCCGTAAGAGATCATATTGTGAGAGGGTTGGGTTAGGTTGGGTTAGGTTAGGTTGGGTTAGGTTGGGTTAGATTGGGTTAGGTTGGATTAGGTTGGGTTAGGTTGGGTTAGGTTGGGTTGGGTTGGGCTGGGCTGGGTTGGGCTGGGTTGGGTTGGGATGGGTTGGGTTGGGTTGGGTTAGGTTAGGTTAGGTTAGTTGCAGAACCTCTAATAAAACTATTTTGAACAACTTGTGAACAAATTTCACAAGAAACGACGAAAAATAAATAATTGTCATTTCTAGACGATTTCAAAACACAAAAACTAACGAAATCGAGTATGTCCGCTCGGTTGACGCGTTTCATATTTTAACAGAATAAAGTTACAGTACCTCAAATAAAGCTATTTTGAACAACTTGTGAACAAATTTCCCAAAATATACGAAATATAATGAAATTTTAATTCTACACTATTCAACAGATAGTCGATATCAAGTATTTCCGCTCGGTTGACGAATTTCATATTTTAATTGAATTTAGAGAAACAGAACTTCAAATAAAGATATTTTGAACAACTTGTGAACAAATTTAATAAGAAACGACGAAGTATAAAAATTGTCATTTCTAGACTATTTGAACTAATATTCGAAATCAAGTATCCCAGCTCTGTTGACAAATATCGAATTTTGACCGAATTTTGAGTAACAGAACCTCAAATAAAGCTATTTTGAACAACTTGTGAACAAATTTCACAAGAAACGACGAAAAATAAATAATTGTCATTTCTAGACGATTTCAAAACACAAAAACTAACGAAATCGAGTATTTCGGCACGGTTGACGAGTATCATCTTTTAACCGAATAAAGAGTAACAGAACCTCAAATAATGCTATTTTGAACAACTTGTGAACAAATTTCACTAGAAATGACATAAAATAAAGAAATGTTATTTCTTGATGATTTCAAAAAACTTAAACTACGAAATCGAATATGTCCGCTCGGTTGAAGTGTTTCATATTTTTACCGAATAAATCATAAGAGAACCTCAAATTAAGCTATTTTGAATAACTTGTGAACAAATTTCACTAGAAATGAAGAAAAATAAAGAATTGTCATTTAAAAAACTAAAATTAACGAAATCGAGTATGTCCGTTCGGTTGACGAATTTCTTATTTTTACCGAATAAATAGTAACAGAACCACAAATAAAGCTATTTTGAATAACTTGTGAACAAATTTCACAAGAAACATCGAAAAATCAAGAAATTTCATTTCTAGACAATTTTAACAGATATTCAAATTCGAGTATGTGCGCTCGTTTGACGAATTCCATATTTTAACAAAGTTAGACTAACAGAACCTCAAATAAAGCTATTTTGAACAACTTGTGAACAAATTTCACAAGAAACGACGAAAAATATTTATCATTTCTCGATTATTTCATCAGATATTCGAGATAAAATTACTACGCTCTGTTGACGAATTTTATATTTTAATCAAATTTTGAGTAACGGAACCTCAAAAATATCTATTTTAAAAAACTTGTAAAGAAATATCACTAGAAATGAAGAAAAATAAAGAATTTTCATTTATAGACGATTTCAAAACACTAAAACTCACGAAATCAAGTATGTCAGTTCGGTTGACGAGTTTCATATTTTAACCGAATAAATCGTAACAGAACCTCAAATAAAGCTATTTTGAACAACTTGTGAACAAATTACACATAAACGACAAAAAATAAATAATTATCATTTCTAGACTACTTCATCAGATATTCGAAATCGAGTAACTCCGCTGAGTTGACGGCTTTAATACTATAACAGAATTTAGAGTAACAGAACCTTAAATAAAGCTATTTTGAAAAACTTGTTGTAGCGTGTCAATCAAATGGATTGAACAGCTACAAGAGGAAAAATTAATATTTCGACGATTTTGTGCAAGATAGAAAATTATATCAACATATTAAAATAAACTGCCTCTAAGTTTATATCTTCTGATCTACAAAAGTTATGTTTCGTCCTACATTCAACCACGTGGTTGGTCAAAAAATATTGTTTATGGACTATTGTTGTACTAAATATCTAAGTAGAGGATTTAAATAAGTGTATTTATGAATAATCTAAACAAAACGCTTCGCTTTTCCCGTTGGATGATGCCTGATAGACTTGTCTACCCCTGCCATGTGGTCTACTCGAATAATAATAAAATATACATTTATATTACTACTTCTCATAAAATAATAGTGGATATTATATAACTAAACTAATACAGATACATTTTAATATAATATATTTGTGTACTAACTCACCCCGGCAAGATGTCTGCAGATATAAATTTTACTTTTGCAAACTACAAGATTGTCAATCATAGCCGACCCACGTGTGCCACGGCTGGTTCAAGCGGAGAGAAGAACTGAAGTCGGGGATCGACTCAGAGGCCGGCTGCGCACATAGCGACGCAGGTGGTCATTCGAAGAACTCATGACTTGTTTGGATTGTTTTCTTTTCTTCACGCTTTTATCCATCTTTGTTTTTGCCTGTTTTTCGTAATTTATCCCCCTTCCTTCTTTTTCATGTCCGACCTGCATCGACAGTATATATAGGTCCGCCAGCAGTATTAAGGTACAGACACCATCATACCTTAAGCACACCTCCCCACATCCCAAGAAAAGAAAATCCTCTCCAATTCCCGAGACCCAGCGCAATCATTCACAACTTACCATCATACCTTAAACACACCTTCCCACATCCCAAGAAAAGAAAATCCTCCCAAATTCCCACGACCAACACAATCACAAATTGCACCTCAAGGGTAATTTACTAATACACATGTAATTCTCTTACAGCCTCATTTCATCTGTTTCATTTCATAGGTATTAATTTCATTCACGAGGTTAAGAGTCACGACAGTGACTCGGTACTCAAACAACAAATCAGCCCTTTCATAGACAACCTGGCGTAGCATAACTGTCAAGTCAGATGTTTAAGGTACAGAGCGGTACAAAGCGTTTCCACAACGAAAAGAATCAACCAGGAAACTCCGCCCGTCAGCTACGCGAATGAACATGGAGTCCGTGACGTTGGATTCGCCACCTTAGCTTAGACTTCCTAATCGTCATGAACATTAGTTTTTGTTGTTGATGATTAGCACCAGGATGTCTAATTTCTTTTTCCTTATGCAACTCGGCCATATATAATAGAGTTTTGGCGTTATAGTCACTCTTCTAGTAGAGTATTAGCGAGGGTGCTCAACCTAAGGAAATTACACTAGTGTCATAGAGGGGTCCACGCAAAATAAATCTATTTTATTTTTGCCCGTGACTAGGCCTCTAAGTTATTATTGATCTGGATAGGTGCCAATGTACTATTGAATGCTCTGGCAGTACCGTATGGGAAAATGACCAGCTCTAGTACTTTAATGACGCCTGTTTCTTAGCCATCAATTAGCTGGATATATCAGCTGAGTATCCAACATATTTTATGGATCCCTTTAAATATTTAACGCTACCAAGTGAGACTTTATAAATGTTATCTTCTGAATTTACTCTTTGCTATTCTTTAACTAGTTGTTCATTTACTCCTTGTTTAGAAAACTCTTGTCACTGTGGCAAGTTTGAGATGATACTGCATGCTTCAACATGTGGCCTAGTGACAGTACAAGTAATCTCTCAAGTCAATTAGTTTTTTGGAAAAATGTAATTCTCATCAATATTCCTATATTCATGTAAAACTTGTATATTTATTAATATGTTTATTGTTTACTAAATAAATCTAAACTGTTAAATTGACTATTTGTTTTTTATATATATTAAGTGTACCCTGTAAACAGAGTTTGAACATGGTGAACAAATTTCACTAGAAATGAAGAAAAATAAAGTATTTTCAT
Organism: Timema cristinae; assembly: GCA_039000515.1. Taxonomy (NCBI): domain Eukaryota; kingdom Metazoa; phylum Arthropoda; class Insecta; order Phasmatodea; family Timematidae; genus Timema; species Timema cristinae. The sequence continues at coordinate 5,793,122 of JBCFYV010011135.1, forward strand.
TTCTAGAAGATTTCAAAAAACTAAAATTAACGAAATCGGGTATGTCCGTTCGATTGACGAATTTCATAATTTTACCAAATAATTAGTAACAGAACACGAAACAAAGCTATTTTGAACAACTTGCGAACAAATTTAACAAGAAACAAGGAACAATAAAAATTGTCATTATTAGACTATTTGAACTAATATTCGAAATCAAGTAACTCAGCTCGGTTGACGAATTTCGTATTTTGACCGAATTTTGAGTAACATAACCTCAAATGAATCTATTTTGAACAAATTGTGAACAAATTTCACTAGAAATTACGTAAAATAAAGAATTGTCATTTCTAGACGATTTCAAAACACAAAAACAAACGAAATCGAGTATGTCAGCTTGGTTGACGAGTTTCATATTTTAACCGAATAAATAGTAACAGGACCATAAATATGTCATTTTGAACAACTTGTGAACAAATTTCAATAGAAATGAAGAAAAATAAATAATTGTCATTTCTAAACGATTTCAAAACACAAAAACTAACGAAATCGAGTATTTCCGCTCGGTTGACGAGTATCATCTTTTAACCGAATAAAGAGTAACAGAACCTCAAATAAAGCTATTTTGAACAACATTTGAAAAAAATTAACAAAAAATCACGAATTATAAAAATTGTCATTTCTAGACTATTTCAATAGATATTCGAAATCAAATAACTACGCTAGTTTGACGAATTCCATATTTTAACAGAATTTAGAGTAACAGAACCCCAAATAAAGATATTTGAACAACTTGTGAACAAATTTCACAAAAAATGACGAAAAATAATGAATTTTCATTTCTAGATTATTTCAAAACAACAAAACTAACGAAATCGAGTATGTCCGCTCTGTTGACGAATTTCATATTTTAACCGAATAAAGAGTAACAAAACCTCAAATAAAGCTATTTTGAAAAACTGGTGAAAAAATTTCACTAGAAGTGACATAAAATAAAGAATTGTTATTTCTTGACGATTTCAAAAAACTTAAACTACGAAATCGAATATGTCCGCTCGGTTGAAGTGTTTTATATTTTAACCGATTAAATCATAAGAGAACCTCAAATTAAGCTATTTTGAATAACTTGTGAACAAATTTCACTAGAAATGAAGAAAAATAAAGAATTGTCATTTAAAACACTAAAATAACGAAATCGAGTATGTCCGTTCGGTTGACGAATTTCCTTATTTTTACCGAATAAATAGTAACAGAACCACAAATAAAGCTATTTTGAATAACTTGTGAACTTATTTCATAAGAAACATCGAAAAGTCAAGAATTTTCATTTCTAGACAATTTTAACAGATATTCAAATTCGAGTAAGTGCGCTCGTTTGACGAATTCCATATTTTAACCAAAGTTAGACTAACAGAACCTATAATAAAGCTATTTTGAACAACTTGTGAACCAATTTCACAAGAAACGACGAAAAATATTTGTCATTTCTAGATTATTTCATCAGATATTCGAGATAAAATTACTAAGCTCTGTTGACGAATTTATATTTTAATCAAATTTTGAATAACGGAACCCCAAAAAAATCTATTTTAAACAACTTGTAAAGAAATATCACTAGAAATGAAGAAAAATAAAGAATTTTCATTTAAAGACGATTTCAAAACACTAAAACTAACGAAATCAAGTATGTCATTTCGGTTAACAAGTTTCATATTTTAACCGAATAAATCGTAATGCACCCTACCTTTTAGAGCTAAAAGGGGAGGGGTGCAAGTTTACATAACAAAATAAAAATTGAAAGCAACAATTTATTTGGAGAACACATTAGTTAATACATAACCAAATCAATGGAATGTTCATAGGATTTTGGTTGTCCATTATTTTCGTATCACAAGCGATCGTAGGCGTTCTCTTCAACAGATTACAAAGGAATAATACAGCTGGCTAGCAGCCAAGTACTGTGTCTGGGGGTACCCTAGAAACCAAACTATATTAGATATTGGCTAAAGCCACAAGTACAGTTTACTCAATATGCCCTAAGGCGGACCCTAACCAATAAAATACTCAAGTGTACCCGTTTAGGTAAACAATCTAAACGGCGTTAAGGTCATGCCCACAGTACGGGGAGTCAACTGTACCTCACAATCTAATAAATAGACGCCCCAATAGGGGACCCACAGCATTGGTAGTGGTATACCAACACCGAGTTAAATATCAAGGTTTACAATTAGAAAGTACATAATATAAGGGTAACTGTCCTCCAGGGCGAGGCTTAAGGCGCTCGTCTAAGTGAGGAGATAAAGTAACAACCCAGCGACGCCCTGCGGTGTCGCATATACTCGAAACTTCCAAAACAGGGGCTACAACAATACTAAATAGCAATAAAGTAGGCGGGTCCTAGAACAGGCCCGGACAACCCAATTAGGCTGATAATTACTTCCAGTAACTCCCTAATACCGAAGGCAGACGTACCCCACAGTAACAATTGTATTTAACAAATCTTAACAATACAACGCTTCGGCGCAACTATTTTTATTTAGTCGAGGCACCCACATATTGATATGAGTAAGTTCCCTACAGGTATAAAAGCTAACATGTAACTAACACAAAATTTAACTTATGGTGAACCCACACAACCAATACAGCTGGGCGCTAGCATCAACCCTAGCACGCTAGTGTGGAGAAGGTAGGCATTCCCACCTTACAGAGTATACAAGAAACACGTGTAAACAAACTGACTAGCTGTCCGAATGGGGCCTAGCCGTCTACTAGTCATCCAACTGGTATAAAGGCTAAAACATAACCAACATAAAACTTAAACAATGGTGAACCCATGCTAACAATATCGGTGGGCAGACCACCCAACCCTAGCAGCCAGGTGTAGCTAAGGTAGGCCTTCCCACCTCACAGAGTACACAAGAAAAACATATAAGCAAAACGAACTAACTGCCCTAAGGGGGCCTAGTTCGCTGCTACTCTTCACTCGGTTAGTCGGACGATATCACATCCATATTACTATAGTCGGTTGCACGCCAAGAGTTCAGCGAAGTAACAAGACCTCCACCATGTCTCCTTCTAACAAGTACGGTACCTTACAGTAAGACAGGTTCATTAGCCATCGGAAAACGTAGCCAACGATCCTCTACTCCAAATGTTTCTATCGGAAAACAATAGAGCGTAGAGTGCACCAGCAGATTAATATGTTGTGAGCAAACCAGCAGTGGCGGGGGCTAGCTCAGGCGAGCCCAGGATACCACTCCTTTGGACGCCATAGCGTCCTGATGTAGAGGTGAAGATCCTCCGAGACACTGCCGAATAGAACTATAGTAGGTCAGCCAGTCGGTTCTACACAATAAAAAAAAGGTGTTTTTCTCAGCACGACACTCGTAGTATTAAAAAAAGGAAAGTCCGGAAAACTCACCGCCAGGGATGAGAACCAGGGATAAGAGAGGGGTGGAAGAATAAGCCAATCACACCTCAGGAAGGCCACGCATGCGCAACCAGCCAAGAGGGGAGTAAAAAGGGAGGGGGGGGGGGGGGGCAGAAATCAAACGACGGAAAGTCTAGGGGTTCAGGGGTAGAACATGAGAATTCCCGACAGACGCCAAACTAGTCGGTAATTAATATTTCATAACAGGCAATCACTTGTGCGAGCTAAATCATTTTAGCTCGGCACAGTAACAGAGCCTCAAATAAAGCTATTTTGAACGACTTGTGAACAAATTACACATAAACGACAAAAAATAAAGAATTATCATTTCTAGACTACTTCATCAGATATTCGAAATCGAGTAACTCCGCTGAGTTGACGGCTTTAATACTATAACAGAATTTAGAGTAACAGAACCTCAAATAAAGCTATTTTGAAAAACTTGTAGCGTGTCAATCAAATGGATTGAACAGCTACAAGAGAAAAATTAATATTTCGACGATTTTGTGGAAGATAGAAAATTATATCAACATATTTAATATAAATGCCTCTAAGGTTATATCATCTGATCTACAAAAGTTATGTTTCGTCCTACATTCAACCACGTGGTAGTCATACAAATATGGTTTATGGACTATTGTTGTACTAAATATCTAAGTAGAGGATTTAAATTAGTGTATTTATGAATAATATAAACAAAACGCTTCGCTTTTCCCGTTGTATGATGCCTGATAGACTTGTATACCCCTGCCATATGGTCTACTCGAATAATAATAAAATATACATTTATATTACTACTTCTCATAAAATAATAGTGGATATTATATAACTAAATTAATACAGATACATTTTAATATAAGATATTTGTGTACTAACTCACCCCGGCAAGATGTCTACAGATATAAATTTCACTTTTGCAAACTACAAGATTGTCAATCATGGCCGACCCACGTGTGCCACGGCTGGTTCAAGCGGAGAGAACTGAAGTCGGGGATCGACTCAGAGGCCGGCTGCGCACATAGCGACGCGGGTGGTCATTCGAAGAACTTGTAACGTTTCCCGTCCCATGGATCTCTCCTCCAATAATTAGCCTGGCCCGCTAATTAAATTAGTTGTTTTTTGTGGAAGCATGCCCACAGTAATCGGACACGTCCGGGGGTGCGTGGACGTAAATGGTGCCTACTTACGCCACGTGGCGCTACAGTACATCCGACAGCGCTATGAACTATCCATGGCTTACAAGCGAACTTGAGCGGTGAACTGTGGTTGAGCTATTTGAGAAGAGTTTGAGTCAGTTGTCCGCGGTACGGACTCGGGTGTGTACATGTGTGTTGGACGTGAACGCCTGGGTGTGAAGACCCTCTGTCTCCGTTGGGAGGATTTGGGGAACGAAGTTTTGTGGCAGGGGTAAGTTAGACCCATTCGTATTAATTAACCCTTAGCTTATGTACTATCTATTTCAACTAGTTAGATTGATCACTTATGATTTTTGTCTAATGGTACTACTGGTATGATAAATACATAATGAGTCAGAACATTTTATTTACATGTTATTGTATGCAGTGAGGGGTTATAGTTATGTAAATAATATATTTATGTTATATACTTAAGCTTGTTAGTAGTGTACTCATGTTACCAGACAGACAGTTTTGGAGCAGTAACTTAGAATGTTTTGTCCTATAATGTTGGAGTCTTAGAATGTTAGTGGTATTTATAACTTTTGAAGTTACGGTTAAATTGTTTTGATATTGGTTAAGAGAGGTTGTATTTTTGGTTGGACCCATTTTACATATTTATGGGGTTTGTAGGGTCAGGGTTCGACGTCTGGGTTCGACGTCTGAGGATGGGAGTTTAGTTTCCGGACTGTGTACGGTCAACCACGGACCACATCATTAGTACTACTTCACTGGTTGCATATCTGAGGCTAATGACCAGAGGCACTCACGAGAGGCCGACCAACTGGACACCCCTGAAGTTCCACGTGAAGTGTATGGTTACGCGCAGGACTCGCATAGACCGCTAAGTGCTATATTTGTGTTCTTTTTTTTTTCTCGCAAAGACGATGGTATTAATTTTTAATATGGACTTTAGATGGCACTATTTTAGGAAGTGACTGTTGTGCCTATTGTAGAGTAGCGTTAGGTTTAGTTGAGATGTGCACATTAATTTTTTTTTTTTTGCAGTGGCCACTCGCAGCTCCCAATGTTTATATTTTCTGAAGTATGTGTCAAGTCAATAAATTGTTTTCCGTGATAAGTTTGTAAAGTAGTTTACTATTTATTATAAACTAACCTATTAATGTTTCAACTTATATTTTCACTATTTAAAATAATTATATGATTCACACATTCCATTCATGCTTATAACTTGAATCTATTGTCTAATGAAATTAAGATTAAGGCTTAACCAAACATTTAATTGGAATTATTTTAACCAAAATAATGTGCGAGTTTAACATTGAGATAAGGAATAATTTTGTATATAGTCTTATTTTTTGTGTAAGACCTTCTGGCGTATTGAACAATATTTGTTTAGTTAACTTTATATAGTGACCCTAGGTACCCATTTTCCGGGGTTTGGATAACTCTCATCTATATTAGGAACTATCAGGTATGGCAGATGTGATCATGGTAAACCCATGCAGGCCTATGGGTTTAATGGAACCTCGTTGTCTTCCCAGCAGTTTATCCCTGACCAAGAGGTCCCTTATTTGTCTTGGTCTACCTTACGAGAGGGAGTGTTAATCTTCATATCTAGGCCTACATCTGGCGACTGAACGAATTTCCTCGTTAAGGTTCAGACTCACTATTGCCAACGAGGTGGCACCCAACAATAAACACTCTCTTGGGGTCGACCTTAAATTTAGGGGACCATTGCCATTAGCTCTATGACCACGCCCTTCTCCACTGATGTGACGCGGGAGGTGACAGATGGCGACCATTGTGTGGGCCCCGAGGAGCTTTGGTTTTTAATCACGGGAATTTAATTGAGCTTCTAGACTCTTGATACTCAGTGTTAAATGGGGTAACCCAATTTATTGGTCTGTGTTCATGAACTTGTCGGTGTCATTGTGGAACTTGGTATCGGCTGTCAACATGAACGCCTATAATCTTAGTAAATCGGAAGTCGAATATGAACTGAAAATAAGAGGGTTATCTTGCGATGGGAATATGGGGGAGTTGAGGAAACGTTTATCCCAAGCTTTCTCAAACAATGTTAAAGTAGATGAAGCCGTTGCCAACAGTTTAAATGTAGAGCAAGAACTGGAAGAGTGTGAGACTAGATTGGCAGACTTAAACCAGCTGATTGAGGATTATGAGGGAGATGGAAAGGACAATGAATATAGTAGGATTTCTGCTAGACTCCATCATCTGTTCTTAAGAACTGAACGCATTCCTATTGTTGCATCTCTTGATGACGAACCGGAGAGAAGGAAGACTGAGTTGGTAAATCATATCAAGGGGCTGATAGACTCTTTGGTTAGCGTAGTAGATAGAGAAGCTTCAGATGTAGTACCAACTAGGGTGAATGATCCTTCACTGGCTGGGGAAACCCCACAAGTTACGAAGACTAGGGATTTCTCTCAACAAACCCAAACAACAAGGCCTTTACTTCGCAACCAGCAACAGGAGGAAGAGGTGACACCAGTGGAGCACGAGAGTCGTGTATATGGGAATAGGCCATTACCTACAAATCAAGGGGAAGGGCGCTTTAAGGAACAGGAACCTGTCTCTTCACGTCCTGGTAGCACTTTTAGTGTCAAGACAATACCGGTATATAAATGGGGACTTAGATTTGATAATGAGTCGGGGAAAAGTGTAGCGGCATTTTAGGAAAGAGTTGAAGAACTTAGACGAGCCCGTGGGGTTAGCTATGAAGAGCTTTTTGAGTCGGCCATGGACTTATTTTCGGGGCCCGCGCTTATTTGGTACAGATCCACGCTGCCTAGAGTCAACAATTGGTGGGAGCTGTGTACGGAGATGAAGATAGTCTTCCGTTCACCGGACTATGACTTTAGGCTGCAACAAGAGATATTCAACCGGATGCAAGGAGAGAACGAATCCATTGACATGTTCTTAGCAGCCAGGAGGGTCTCTATTGGAGACTGTCCGTCAATATACCAGAGCCTACTCGACTTCAACAAATAATGAATAATCTTCATCCCCATCTTCAAGATCGATTAGCCTTGTTTAATATCACCAGTCTGGAAGATCTTCGCTACATAGGGCGGAAAGCTGAAGGGGGGCGTCTAAGGTCTACGATACCCCGACCATTATTGAGAGGAAGTCAGATTTTAGAACCGGACTTGGCCTATTCAGATTCAGTTCATCGTCGAGGAGCCTCAAGTGGAAGACTAGCCAGTCTGGGTCCAAATACGTCTTCGGGAAATCAGTTTCCACATGTTGGAATTGTGGACTGACCGGGCATCGCTATGCTACGTGTAATCAGGCAAGGAGGAGAGTTTGCTATGGATGTGGTCACCCAAACACTATTCGAGCAAACTGCCCGAAATGTAAATCAAACCAACAAAAAAAAAACTAGTAGGTGCGGGAGCCAACCTGGACCCTCATGTTGACTCCCGGGGTAAGACAGTTGAGAAGGTTAAGATAGATTACTTGTTGAAATCACTTCCAGGAGATGCACGACCTTATCTTGACATACGACTATTTGGTAAGAAAGTAAGAGCCCTTCTAGATTCGGGTGCCTCACATACTGTGTTAGGACAACCGGGGATAGAGCTGCTACAGGGGACTCCAGCTCGACTGACTCCTTTATGGGGTAAATGGATTGAGACTGCTGATTCCCAGAAGCATGAGGTAAAGGGTCACCTAACAGTCCTGTAACGGTGGAAGGAAGAACCAGGGAGCTTTCAATTTTGGTCGTACCTAGCTTAAGACAAACCGTGATTTTAGGAATCGACTTCTGGGGTAAAATGCAAATTGTGACTGATATCTACAACAGGACGTGGGAGTTTTCACCTGGTAGACCGTCCAGACCGTCCTAGAGCGGCGATAGAGCTACGGGAAGGGTTGAAGTCAGAAGAACACTTGAGCCCAGAAGAAAAGTTGGAGTTAGACACATTTATCAAGAATCAGTTTGAGAACCAAGGTGACACTCTAGGACGTACGAACCTAGTAGAACATGTGATTGATACCGGCACTGCTAGCCCTATCAAGCAGAGATATTATCCCATGTCCCCGGCTAGACTTCAACTTGTGAATGAGGAGCTAGACCAAATGCTGTCCTTGGGAGTGGTGGTAGCCTCCAAGAGTGCCTGGTCCTCTCCTATTGTGCTTCTAGACAAACCAGATGGGTCGAAGCGATTCTGTATTGATTTCCGTCGGGTCAATGCGGTGACCAAGAGGTACGCATATCCTCTGCCCCAAGTGACGACCATACTTGATAGATTAAGGGATGCTCATTATCTATCATCTCTGGACATAAAATCAGCGTACTGGCAGATACCTTTAGCTCCGGATAGTCGTGAAAAGACTGCATTTACCATACCAGGCCGGGGTTTATTTGAGTTTACTGCAATGCCCTTTGGACTACACAATGCTCCTGCCACGTGGCAGCGGTTTATTGATTCAGTAATTGGTGCTGACCTCGAACCACATGTGTTCGTGTACCTTGATGACATCATCGTGGTGACCTCCACTTTTAAACGTCATCTAGAGGTACTCGGGGAATGCTTTAAACGTCTGAAGGCAGCCAAGCTCACCTTAAATCAGGAAAAATGTCATCTTTGACGTCCCGAGCTATGATACTTAGGATACATTGTGGATCAGCGTGGATTGCGAGTGGATCCCGAAAAGGTTCAGGCCATAATCCAAATCCCTGTCCCTAAGAACCAACAGGCGGTGAGGCAATTCTGTGGTACTGCATCATGGTACCGCCGATTCATCCCAGATTTCTCTTGTAGAATGTATCCACTTACCTCGCTTATAAAGAAGAAACAAAAGTTCATGTGAACGGAGGAAGCTCAGGAGGCCTTTGAGGATATCCGTAGTGCTTTAATCAAAGCACCAATTCTGACCTGTCCAGATTTCACAAAAACCTTTACCATTTCATGTGATGCGTCAGAGGTGGGGCTAGGTGCCGTTCTTAGTCAACAAGGTGAGAAGGGTGAAAAGGTGATCGCTTATGCCAGTCGAACGCTAGGTAAGGCTGAGCAAAAATTCTCTGCAACGGAGAGAGAATGCCTGGCCGTTATCTGGGCAGTGGAGAAATTTAGACCTTATGTGGAAGGTACGCATTTTACGGTAGTAACCGACCATTATAGTTTGTTATGGCTACACAACTTAAAGGATCCGAATGGCAGACTCGCTCGTTGGGCCCTCCGTTTACAACCCTACAGTTTTTCTTTAGTACACCGAAAAGGAAAAGAACATGTCGTTCCAGATCTTCTATCAAGGTCTACCACTGAAGATGTAGAAGTGCACCAGGTGGATGCATTAGAAGGAAAACAAGAAGAGGACCGATGGTATGCAAAGAGATGAAAGAAGAGTTAGTGAAAACCAGGGAAACTACCCGTACTGGAAGGTGCAGGGTGAAGTCTTGTGGAAGCGGATACCTAAAAATCGGATCTTGGTGGATGAAGAAGAAGAGTGGAAGAAAGTCGTTCCAAAATCATTACGTGCAGGACTTCTAGCCCAATATCATGATGCTCCCACAGCGGGACATCTGGGGATACATAAGACTAATGCCAGAATCCAGTTAAGATACTATGGCCGAAGATGCGACAAGATGTTGCTAGATATGTCAAACGCTGCCGCGTCTGCCAACAGACGAAGTACGATCAACAAAGACCGGCAGGATTGATGGGTTCTTGTCGTATGGTGAACAAACCTTGGGTAATGATAAGTTCTGACATCCTAGGTCCCCTTCCAGATCTTCATCAGGATACAAGTACTTATTGGTAGTGATGGACATTTTTACAAAATTCCCTCTGTTGTTTCCTCTGCGGGAAGCTACTGCTAGGGCGGTGGCCCGGAAGTTGGAAGAAGATGTTTTGTTTTTATGATTTTTGGGGTTCCTTCCTATGTGATATGCGACAACGGATCTGAATTCACCGGGAAGAAAATGAAATAATTAGCAGCAGGATACAAGATAAAACTTTTGTACAATGCTAAACATCATCCGCAAGCCAACCCCACTGAACGTCTCAACAAGAAACTTGGACCGATGTTGCGGGCGTACGTTGGAGAAAATCACCGTCACTGGGATCAGAATATGGCAAAGTTTGGTTACGCTCTCAGGTCAGCCAAACACGAAATAACGGGGTATAGCCCTGCGTTTCTGAACTTCGGTCGGGAGTTGACCGCAATCAATGAAGAGGCGGATCTACGCAACTACCCTAATCAAGTTCCAGAGGTGGAAGACCCCACTAGTTATGGAAGGCGGCTTGAGGATTTAAAGAAAATATACAAGGTAGTGAGCCAAAAATTGGAAGCAGCTCACACAAGGAATGCCAACACGTACAACCTACGAAAGAGACTGATGGAAAACAATGAAGGAGACCAAGTGTGGAAGAAAAACTTCCCACAGTCAGACGCCGCAAATTTCTTCTCGGCTAAACTAGCACCTAGATACACAGGACCCCACACCATCTCGAAAAGAATATCTCCCTTGGTCTACCAGTTGAAGGACAACCAAGGGAAGGTCATTGGAAATTGGCATCTCAAGGACTTGAAGCCTGTCGTGTAGGTTTGGAAAAAATTTCAGGAAATTTTCTTTTGGCGAGGGGGTATTTGTAACGTTTCCCGTCCCATGGATCTCTCCTCCGATAATTAGCCTGGCTCGCTAATTAAATTAGTTGTTTATTGTGGAAGCATGCCCACAGTAATCGGACACGTCCGGGGGTGCGTGGATGTAAATGGTGCCTACTTACGCCACGTGGCGCTACAGTACATCCGACAGCGCTATGAACTATCAGTGGCTTACAAGTGAACTTGAGCGGTGAACTGTGGTTGAGCTATTTGAGAAGAGTTTGAGTCAGTTGTCCGCGGTACGGACTCGGGTGTGTACATGTGTGTTGGACGTGAACGCCTGGGTGTGAAGACCCTCTGTCTCCGTTGGGAGGATTTGGGGAACGAAGTTTTGTGGCAGGGGTAAGGTAGACCCATTCGTATTAATTAATCCTTAGCTTATGTACTATCTATTTCAACTAGTTAGATTGATCACTTTATTTTTGTCTAATGGCACTACTGGTATGATAAATACATAATGAGTTAGAACATTTTATTTACATGTTATTGTATGCAGTGAGGGGTTATAGTTATGTAAATAATATATTTATGTTAACCTCAAATAAACTATATTGAACAATATGTGAACAAATTTCACTAGAAATGACGAAAAATAAAGAATTGTCATTTCTAGACGATTTAAAAAAACTAAAACTAACGAAATCGAGTATGTCCGCTCTGTTGACGCGTTTAATATTTTAACAGAATAAATAGTAACAGAACCTCAAATAAAGCTATTTTGAACAACTTGTGAACAAATTTAACAAGAAAGGTGAAAAATAAAGATTTATAATTACTAGCCTATTTAATCAGATATTCGAAATCAAGTAACTCAGCTCGGTTGACGAATTTCGTATTTTAACAGAATTTTGAGTAACAAAACCTCAAATAAAGCTATTTTGAACAACTTTCGAACAAATTTCAATATAAATGACGAAAAATAAAGAATGTTAATTTATAGACGATTACAACAGATATTCGAAATGAAGTAACTCCGATTTTTTGACGAATTTAATATATTAACCGAATTTAGAGTAACAGAACCTCAAATAAAGCTATTTTGAACAACTTGTGAACAAATTTCACTAGAAATAACGAAAAATAAAGAATGGTCATTTGTAGACGATTTCAAAACACTAAAACCTACGGAATCTAGTATTTTCGCTCGGTTGACGAATATCATCTTTTAACCGAATAAATCGTAACAGAATAAAGCTATTTTGAACAACTTGAGACTTAATTTACCGGATTGAACTATTCCACACCCACATAAACATTTATTTTGGAGAGGTTGGGGAAACACGCAAGCTTATAATGAACTAAATATGTTACTAGATTACAAAGTTGAAATGTTTATAGTTACATGAATTTTAACTTGGAATTTAAAGAGTCCGATAGATGAATATTACAATACAGGTGTTTTAAACAATATTAATATAACATTTTTAAGTTTATTTTGCAATATTTTAAGATAACAAGTTTTTTATACAATAATAATATTTTTTATCACGTTTATTTAAGCAATTTGACCTAAGTTTAAGGAAGTACGGGATTTTTTTGAATGAAAATCCTCATTTACACGTTTTATTTAAGGCGATACTACATAGGCCTAGACCCTACAAATCTGAGCAATTTGACCAAAGCTTGAGGAAGTACGGGATTTTTTTCAGGAAAATTCTCCTTTACACGTTTTGTTTAAGGCGATACAGCTTCTAAAACATAATTTGTGTCAAGAGCACAGAGCGGGGCCCTGATAGGGAATTCAATTTTCTATCCAATCATATAAGGGTACATAGCCCTAGAACCTACAGATCTGAGCAATTCGACCAAAGCTTGAGGATATACGGGATTTTTTTGAAGGAAAATCCTCCTTTACACGCTTTTTTAAGGTGTTAAATTGCCCAAAACTAAATTTGTGTCAAAAGCACAAAGTGGGTCCCTAATAGAGAATTCAATTCTCTATCCAAACATATAAGTGTGCATAGGTCTAAACCCTACAGATCTGAGCAATATGACCAAAGCTTGAGAAAGTATGAGATTTTTTTTTCAGGAATATACTGGTCGACATAATGTTTATTGCGTTTCACTTAAAGGCTCATGTATAATAGTTTTTATTTATTAGTTCTAATATCAGAGCTATATACATATTTGTTGAGATTTATAATAAAGTTGATTGCATTTCGCACTATATGCCCGAGTTATACAAACTTTGAACCTTAGACTTACATGCTGACGCTATATATTTATACGTTAGGATTTATAATTGTGTTCATTCCATTCCAATGTTGAACGCACTAGTTGTATTAACTTCAAGCTTAATTGCAAAATATATTTATTTTTATATGTATAATAAAGTCAATTACATCCTTTCCATTATGGAGTAATTCCAATATCGTGGATAAAAAGCGCTTCACGTGGCTCTGTTATATTTATATTCACATTATGTATCTTCTTTTTTTTGTAATTCGCAATAAAAAAACATTGTTACTCTCAGATAAAATTCTTGACAGATTTTCACACCACGCTTCCTTATATATTAGATGAGAAGTTTACATACTCTTCTACTTGGGCCCTTTTGTAGACACGCCTGTGGAAAAAAAAAAGTTTTAAAATGTCATGGTAGCTATAAAAGTGCGCCTAAACTAGCCAAGGAGTTTGTAGTTTGAAAAGCCACAGTTACTGAAAAAAAAAAATTGATTCTTTGATTCTATAATGTAATTGTTTAATGCCTGAACATTGACTGAATCTCTGAATCACTTATCACCCAAACACTACTCTGATTCTCATTCTAAACCAAATCATGTGTGCCATTTTTGAAAGATTGCAGTGTTATTTGTCGTTTCAAACACTCCCGATATCCTTTTTAAACACAATCGTTAGATCCCATATTTGAAATATTTCAAAAATTTTAAAATTACTCATATGTAAACCATCCTTAATCCATAAAACCATCTCGGCTCTATTCATTAGTGTGGATAGACAGACAGACAGAATTGTAAAATCCACCTTTTTTTTGTTTAGAATCACATAAAACATAGATTCAGTATAATCTCTAAACCGAAAATGTTCATGATCATTTGATCACAATACTGTTATTTTTTTTAATAAAGTCAAAAACCCGCCACGGTGGCGTAGTAAGCTAACGCGCTTGTCGGGCGAGTTCGACTGCTGATTACGGGGAGATTGAGGTTTGAATCTCGGTCGAGTGAACTGGGGTGGTTTTTCCTAAATAGTTTTACACTCTCCCTCCACGCAATTGTGGGTTCACCTACTCTAAATTCAACCTTCCCAATTCCTAATCCATTAGCGTAATTAGTACTTAAGCGTATAGACGAATGGGTAGTAAGACGCGGTGCTAGCTAAAAATAATAAAAAGTCAAAAACTACTGAGTTTTATTACAGTTCAGTATTAGGGAAGGGTAAGGTATAATTCTTCTGGAAATGTTCCCGCATTTGCGTGGAAGGGAGAGTGGAAAATCATTTAGGATAGATGAAGCTCAGTACACCTGTCCGGAATCAAGGCCCGACCTCACCGCTTTGGCAGTCTAATCTTTGTGAAAGTGACGCCTTAAACCATGCGGCCAATGAAGCGGGTATTAATAATTAAAAGTATTTTCATGTATCAACAATTCTTGTAAAATGTGTTCGATAGTTAAAACCTTAAAATAAAAAATGTATGTATGTATGTGACAGGAAAACTAATGATTAATTGAATATGTGTTTCCCTTTAAAAGTGATCAAATTGACGGGCAGGGTTTTTAATTTGTGCGCATGTGTGCCCGAAAATGTACATTTATACTATACATACTATATTATACATATATATACTATTGAATGACATGAATACAACTTTGTAACGTTGTGTTTTTCAATATATATTGGGCTAGCTTGAGCTCAAGTTGGCCAGCAACCTGACTTAAATGTTCTATAAAAGGCCTCTTTTTATAGCAGAAATGTTATAGAATAGGGAGGACTCAAGTTGGCCCGCCACATTAAATCTTTTATAAAATAGCCAATTTTGAAGCATAATTTATAGTTTTCGACCACATATGAGGACAAACGCGGCACAAATGAATGGCGTAAATGCAATTTTTATACGTTATGTTTTTCAACATTTAGCTTGTGCTCAAGTTGGCGCCCGCAACATTTTTTTTAAAAGCCTAATTTTATAGCATAAATGTTCATGTTCGGGCACACATGATTACAAACTGAGCACTAATGATGGGGGGGGGGGGGGGAGGGGGGATTGGCGATGTGGTGGGCCAACTTGAGTTAGGTAAAGTCTAGGGATACTGAAGCAATAGAATTTATTGCAAGTCGACAAAGAGCTGATTATAGTCGACGTCATAAAATTATTTAGAAACTCACCTTTCTTCAGAAGAAGGAGACATAGAGTTGCAATCTATTGTTTCTGTTTGTTCTCGAATTTTAGGTTTCTGCTGGCTCGATGAACTGTTACCACCTCTGTTAGTATGGAAGTCATTTGCCTTTACAAAGCATACTCTGTAGATAAATAAGGTCACTTTTTAAGAAACTTGTTTTTCTATGAATACTATAAAAACTACAAAATCAAAAGCCTATAAACGGTATATTTGAACATTTCTGACAGTAGAAAAAAATAAAGCCGAATTTACTATCCTGAAATGATGTTATGAATCACCAAAATCACAGAAATTAATTACATACTTTTATTAAAAAAGTTATTTTCCTATAACCAGTACATATTTTATGTAAATTAAATATAATGGTGGTGTTATATAAAATTGGATAAATCTAAGAAATCACTATGCTTTACCTTACATTTTGCATAATTTGTATTTCAGCAAGTAGCTCTCAAAAATCTCAGACAAAAAGTGTAGTTATCTGAGGATTTTATTGCTAGGACATATTATATGCATGCAAAATAACACAGGATTTAATTTTGTCAAGCCTGTTAAAGTATTAGTTATTGTAATATAAAACTTGTATTTAAAAAATCTATAACAATTTAATTAAATAATTTAAAACAAACATTCCAGTACCCTATTTTATTATTATTAAGTCATGTGAACAAATATTATTCTTACATATAATTTCTTATGAATATATAATGGCACAGTTTTGGTTTAAAAATATGCCTTTGTTACTTTTTGGGAAAATAACTATAAAAAATTAAAATAACAGTATTAAAAAATTGCTAGGGATGAGGAAGGATTTGATAGGAAAAGGTGCTCTCACATTAGCGTGTGGGGATATATGATAAAACCAAAAACTACCGTTAATGCACCTTGGTGGAGATTCGTGAAGCTTATCTCACCATGTAAGGCACTAATCCTGAAATTGGTCAATATTTAGTACATGATTAGTGCTTTAAATCCTGCAGTCTCCGAATTAGTTCTTTATTTACAACGTACTAAGGGACGTACATTACCGGCTGAGGGAGACTAGTTCACGCAGCCCCACCATGTAATGCAATAATTCAGAAAAACGTGTCGATACTTAGGAGGCCACGACGTTCGGATCACGGATTATCTTCAAACTTTGTACACTTATAGTAGTAGTCCATTAAGACAACATAATGAGCAAGTAGTAAGGCGTACTACTTAGGCGTTTTCGAGAAAATTGCCAGAGAAGTTTGACGTGTCGAATATGTACCGGTGCGTTGCAACTATAAGCACGAGATGGTGGCGGTCGAGTGGTTAGCGTTCAAGCTCCTTAATCACTGGATCGCTGGATCGAGTCCCGCTCATCTTTTTTTTTTTCCAAGACTGGTCATATTCTTTCATATATATTACAATTCAACGGTAATATAACGAAAAAATACGTGTATTTGCATGCACTTTAATTGAATTTCCAATGTTATTTGGCTGTTTATTAATTTTTATTATTACAAAAAATATTATATTTATAACTATCGACAAGTAAACGACCAAACGCATAAATATTTCCTGAAAATGTATGCCTGTTGTGATTCGCGAAATCCCTCGTACCTGAAATCGGGTAAGGTACCCGGAACTGTTTTTAGGCCTGCAGACACAGGTTTGAAACGATAAGGGGAGGGCCAAGCATGGAAAGCCCAAGTCAAACATCAATAAATAAAGGTGCGAATAACTTGATTCAATAATACAATGAGTTACAATATGTCAGAATATAAGGGTAATGTACAATTAATCGTCGGATGTGCTTTCAACATTACAAGTTGCAGGATGATATTTTTCATACAGACACGGAAAACATAAATTAAAACGGCATCTACTACATCGAATGAATGCAATTTTCTCACATGCACAAGGAATATTCAGAGATTTTTTTACGGAAAAACAAACCTCGTTGACATTTAAAAAAATTCTCTTTATTTCGACCATTTGGATGCAAATCATGCGTAACGCAACATTTTCGTAAATATCGGTGCTGATAGTTGGTGATGTACTATAGAGTGTATTTTAATAGCATCTTCACGAGAAGCAATTTCTCGTTCATTTTCAATTAAATATGAACAATTTTGAAGGCGCTTGATAAAGTTTTTAACTTGCCTATAGAAATAAACGTCGCACGGTTGCCAAATCGGAGTACATTTCGGGGTTATGACTTTAACCGTGCAAGTTCCAAGACCTTCGTCATTGGTAAAGATTTCATCGTACAAAGCAGGATTCGTTTGACCCCCCCAAGAATCTATTATTAGCAAGAATTTTTCTTTTTCCACATAGGGAAGCATGACGCTCGTTAAAAATGAATTATACAGTTGTGTGATAAGTTTCCCATATTTAGAACTTGTTACAACGACATTTGGAAGGTCTTTCGTTAAATTGCCAACAGTTTTTTGAACCCTTGGACCAAAATTTCCCGTAGCTTCCTGCAAACACAAAAACACTTGCGGCAATAATCTACCAGACATCGTCATCGCGTATTGTGCCGTGTATGAGTGGGTTACCTTGTTGATATCGCGCTTTTTAACAAACACAGTTTTAGAATTTTTTTCAGCGAGAGTTCTGTCAAAGTTGACTGGTACTGGCAACCTGTCTGATCTGTATTGATCACAAATTTTTGTCAAAATTTGGGATAATTGCCTTCGTCTGCATTTGAAACTTCCTTGCAGCTTCTAGTGTTTGTTTCTTCCAAAGTCACAGATTCCCTGTTACTTACATATCGCGTGAACTTCCTCTGCCGAATTCTGTGACGTTGTTTGAATATTTTAACCATGAAAGTGAAGCTTTAAAGATAAAGTCCTCCGATTGAAATTGGCCAGCAGCAGCCAAAGCCCACTGCTGTAAGTTCCTTGATGTTACCTGAAAAGTAAAATCAAAGTTTCATTTCATTACCATAATGTGTTCTTCAAATATGGTTGTTGAAGATATAAAAATAGATGTAAAGTGATAAAAATGTACACTACTTGCTGATAATTTTTGCGAGCCTCCACGAAGCGGTCATTGGTCCACGAATCAATTATTGAATATTTATCGATCGTTGTTCCTCCAGTTTTTATGTTTTATTCCCATCTCTTCAAATCGTCCTTTCTTTTTAAACTTCGAGATCCTTTTATCTGGAGAGTTGGTAGATTCCACGTGGGGTGTTCTTTTGCCAGTCTCATTACTTTTACTACGGAACGTATCCGGCTTTTACCTTCTTTTCGGCTGGCTCATAATCCTCATCGTCGGAAAAATCTCCTTCAACTTCATGGAATAGACCTCCTTCATCTACTTCGTTGAAATGAATGAGGTCCTCGTCAGTAATAAATATCTTTTCTCCTAACATTTCAACAGTAGACTGATACAGTTCTTCTCCAATCGCCATTGCATCTGCAGAAATCATTGTTGATGATTCTGTATCAATAAGGTCCGCTTCTTGAAGAAGAATATCACAGTACACGAACGCATCTTTTAACTGACGTTTTGCAACTACATTATTCATTGAATCTTCATGACATTCATCATTTGCAGTAGTCGAAGAACCGGGAGTCACCTTCATTTTTGCAGTAAAAATGTAAATTTTGTGATTTTCAAAAAATTCGCACGTACACTATTCGTTCCTGCTACTTTAGCAAGGTCTCACCGCTATGCAAGTTAACTGCCAAATGATGCTTGTTCTATCGCATCAGCCCTATTAGAATAGAACCCAGGTCAAAGCCTGGCCCTCCTCTTGTTTTTTCAAACCGGTGTCTGCAGGTCGAAAAGTGCATAACAGTTCCGGGTACCTTACCCGGGTACGAGGGATTTTGCGAATCACGACAGGCATACATTTTCAGGAAAAATTTATGCGTTTGGTCGTTTACTTGTCGATGTAATAATAAAAATTAATAAATAGCCAAATAACATTGGAAATTCAATTAAAGTTCATGCAAATACACGTATTTTTTCGTTATATTATCTTTGAATTGTAATATATATGAAAGAATATGACCAGTCTTGAAAAAAAAAGATGAGCGGCACTCGTTCCAGCGATCCAGTGATTACGGAGCTTGAACGCTAACCACTCGACCGCCACCATCTCGTGCTTATAGTCGCAACGCACCGGTACATATTCGACGCGTCAAACTTCTCTTGCGATATTCTCGAAAACGCCTAAGTAGTACGCCTTACTACTTGCTCATTATGTTGTCTTAATGGACTACTACTATAAGTGTACAAAGTTTGAAGATAATCCGTGATCCGAACGTCGTGGCCTCCCCTTGTTAGTATATAATCCCTGCTTTCAATCAAGAGTGTTCAGTAATGATTAGAAATTTTAGGTTACCATCCAATATGTTGCTTAAATTTACAATATATCATCGGTAAACTTCTAGATCTTGATACAACCCTAATTGGTGGGATATTTAGGGTTAAACATTACGGGCTTTGTTTCATAAGGAGAGGAAAATTCATATTTACGCAGAAATTAAATATGTTGCTCAAGGTTTTTATATTGTAAAGCTGATTTTGAAACTTTTTCAATTGAAACTACTAGTCAGGCAGTAAACATTGTAATAATTGTTTTAGATTTAACCTTCACGTATCAGATCTGAATTAGGCTTTATTAAAATTAAATTTTATTTTGCGTGAGGCGATTAAAACTGTGTTTTTGTTTATAGTTATACATATTTTAAGAAATTAAACTGTCCATTACTACTTTGTTAGTAATTAGTATACGTACAGTAAATATATGCTTTTTTTTCTCTTACTTCTCTTCATGTAATGATTTTAGTATAGTCCAAAGAATGAATGGAAGCTCATTGGATTTATAAGAATAATTATAACGACCATGAAAATATATGTTTTAAATTTAAGCAACAGAATTCAAATTATGGTTATCTACTCTACGGGACCAGCTTCATGAAGCTTCCGGATGGGATTTTAACCCCGTCCTCCTGAATATAGGAGCAACACGACAAAATGAAACTAGCACGTAACCGTTGAACAGTGAACTAGGTCCTGTTTTTGTACTAATAAATCAGTATGTACTTACTTTGATCCATCAATAAAACGCTTCTTCCCCTTATTCCATCCTAATTTTTTGCGGCGAGCAGATAGTCGAAGTCTAGTTTTTTTCACCATTTCGATGGTCCGTTTTGCTTGTTCATAGTAGTTTTAATTGATCGAAAATAACAATATTATTCTATGTTATTAATGTGTAATTATAATAGCTATAATAAGAAGACAAAGCATACACAACTGTTCAGAAACACAGGACCAGTTTGTAAACACATTTACCATAAAAGCTACAGTAGATAATATTATTTTAAATCTTTTTTAACCAACACTCAAAACTAAAAGATGTACGGTCTAACTGTGCGTTGTCTCATCTCTCAACAAGGCGAGGGCAGACATCCAATTAAAAGAGCGCATGCGCATGGTGTCAACTGCCTTTCCTTCTTTCTCCGACTATTCTTTACTTCTAAAGCGTAGATGGAAGATATGGCTGCACTACGTGATGGCTGAAAAGCATTAGTTTTGACGCGTCAAAGCAGCAAAATGAATTATCAATTATCTTTACATTTTCTGTTGTGACCTTATCAAAAAATGACTTTATTTGTTTCTGAAAGGTTGTATCTAGGATTATATAGTAGTTACCCTCGTCTCAAATTTATGACAATATACTTAAAAGGCCATTGAAAATGAGTAAATTTCGAATTTTCATTAATTTTTTATAGACATAGATTATCAAAATATAGGGTTGAGAGTACTAGATAAGCATGTCGCCACCTTTTATCTTCCTTTTGGCTTAAGTTAAGTTTGTAAAAAATAAAACACT
Organism: Timema cristinae; assembly: GCA_039000515.1. Lineage (NCBI taxonomy): Eukaryota > Metazoa > Arthropoda > Insecta > Phasmatodea > Timematidae > Timema > Timema cristinae. The sequence continues at coordinate 5,814,482 of JBCFYV010011135.1, forward strand.
ACTTAACCATGGCGTATTTCCTGAACGTTTGTAACGCATTTCAACTCTCCAGTAGGCAGCCCCCTTAACGTTTATAACATTTAAATCATTTGGTGTGTGCCCTAGGCCACTATTTAAATTATGTTTTTTTAGATAGTTAACAAGATAGTTAATTGTTTCTAGGATGGTTGGCTTGGTTAAATGGTACCTTCGAATGGGGATAGTGTTTGAGGGTAGTCTTTTATTACTTTGTAAGGATAAACTATGTTTGGTTTGTATCCAGGGTTTATTATCGTTAATTAGGGAACAACTAATTAACCTCAATTGTTTGCTTCTACATTTTGTAACTCTGTTATTTACTCAGGATAGTGTATGAGCGTAATCTTTATTGTTCCTGTTTGTAAGGTCGTTTTTATCCATGGTTTATTATCGTTAATTAGGGGACTTCAATTGTTTTGGTCTTACACATGGTAACTCTGTTATTCACTCACCGAAGGTTCTCGTGTTACTACATAGATTGTATCCTAATTAACGCCATTGGGCGCGTATGTTTAGGACGTGTTAGGATTTTAGTTGTCTTCACGTTGCGTAAAACGGGCAATAATCTTATGTTTTGTCTTTTATAGAAACACATTGTTCGTAAAGTAATTGGATCTCTGTTTGTAATGTTAACACCTATGAAAAGACTAGAATTTATTTTCTAAGGGTATAAACTTATAATTTGTAGAAATTTGGAAAAAGGCTCGCTTGGATGTTGAGAGCCTATCGTTAGTCATCAATGGCCTTTTATTTTCTTGCTTTCACTGTCGGCTGGTGACAACGTACATTTACGTAATGGCTCCATTGTAGCATTTGCTTGCTACAAGTGCAAACATCTAAGTCGTAAAACAGAGACTTACCCCATTGCACGGATGTCGACCCCAGTTGAGCCAGTTACGGAAACTACACTCCCAGCCACTAAAAACGTGCCCAGCCTCAACAACATGCCACGATAGACTGAGCCGGTGCCTCCTCAATATCCATGTGCAAAAAACCGGGCCAAAGAACTTCAGAAGAAAAGAAGACTCTCTTCACCCCAGTGTCCAGGCTGTTCCCAAGTGGTCTAGAAACGTATGGAAGATTTCATCGCATGTGGATTCCTCCTCTTGTTTATTCTCTTTGGATCACCACCCCTCCCCGTGTGGTCCCTTCGTTCTGTTTTCCGTGAGCCGTGCTGAATGATATATAAGACTGGTTTTGAAAATGATAGAGCACTCTTGGACATGCTTCGGTAATAGTTGGACGAGGCTGAGGCTTCAGTCATTATTTATAAAATGTAATCAAAATTATCTTTCAGCGTATTTATTTAATTTCTGTCTTCTAAATTCTCTTTCGGCATAATATTGATAATTTCTTTTCTTTTCTTGAAATGATTGGACTCTGGTTGCACATGATTAAGCAGAGACTTTAGATAATTTAAACATAGGGATATTAAATGTTTAGGTATATGTATTGTTTATTTATCTCAAACCTTTTGAGTAATGGTCAAATTGGTTTTTCTCGGTTAAATATTAGATCTTGTAAATGTTTATTAACTCAAATTAATCTTGTTGTTAACCTTGAGTTCTAAGTAGTAAGGTTATAGTTATGAGGTTGGGCGTTAATTGTAGGACAGTGCTAGTGATATGGTTGGAAAACTTTATAGTAATTTTGATTATTGAACGCAATTCTTTAACCAGAATTAGCGAATATATTGTTGGTTAATTTTAGGATTGATATGAAAGTTTATTGATATTGTATATAATTTGTTATATATGATGAGCCAGTGTAGTACTTTCATTTGTATCACTACGAAATTTGTTTTGAAAGTTACGGGCAATACTCATGTCAAATTATTGTGAGTATTGGAAAATGAGGTTCCTGAGGAATTTTAAGATGAAGGTCTTGTATTTACAGTCTTTGGAGACTGATTGGAATAAACAATGACTTTCGCGTATGATGTTGTTAACCAAGATCAAGAATTTAATTGTTAATAGCTTTCTTCAAGCTAAACTATTGTGTTATAATGAGCACGATTTTTGTACATTATCAATTCAAATAAGGACTTCTTCCTTATTTGACATGTTGCAAATATTTAATTCAGTTTTTAATCAATGATCAATTCTGTTGACTTCTCTATTTATGCTACTTTCCTATTACTTATATATCCATAGGTTTTATAACTTCTCTAATTTTAAGAGGTAGTTTATTTTTGGTGGTTTGTTCAGGTGTACATTTAACTATTGTTGAGTCTGACCGTCAGATATAGTCCGCAACCGGATTGAGTTGCGTGTTCTGGGTACAGTTGTTGTACTCAGATTTTCAATATTATTTTTATAACTCACACAACTCACACCTATTGCCGTTTTTATTAGTTTATTTTTTATTTTTGGACCCTACTTGTTAGGTTTTGGGTGTGGAAAAGGGTTCTTTTATTTGGCTTAGACCCGCTTCTGTGGCGTAGTTGGCTAACGCGCTTATCCTGTTGAGCCCGACTGCTGAGGACGGAGAGATCGAGGTTCGAATCTCGGTCGGGTGAACAGGGGGTGGTTTTTCCTAAATGGTTTTCCACTCTCCCTCCACGCAAATGCGGGTTCACTTCCTTTAATTCAACATTCCCAATTCATAATCCATTAGTGTAATTAGTACTTAAGCGTATAACCCGAACTGGTAGTAAGATGCGGTGCTAAAAATAATAATAATAATATTTGGCTTAGAGAATTTTTGTGAGAAGGATATTAGATTATTATGATTTGGTTCTTGTATCAGCACGATTAGTTATGAAACAAAACCTTGTCAGTTTTTTCCAATTCAGATATGATCTGAGGTCATTATAATATGCTTTTAGTTATTAATTTATGTACATCAACTTACTTGTTAAACATTGTAAGCCCTAAGCTCCAAACTAGAGGGATTCAATACATAAATATAAACAAAACCTACAGTTAAATAAAAATAAAATAGAATATAGAGGAGCGCGTAGAGTGAATATCCTAAAATTGTGAGTTATAAAATGCTGGACATTTCGAATGTCCCCAGCGCACGCAACTCACTCTTGTGATTAGCGGGAAACTACGGTCCACCTTCACAGGTTGCCTAACATATTAATTTATAAAAAGGTTGAAGGCTAATCCCTCACACCTTTTCTAGACATAGGGATAATATGGCGTAATTATGTAATAGAATAAATTTAAGTCTTAGAATCTTTTAGATTTAATTTATGCCAAACTTTATTAAATAATAAGCATATTATTTGAAGAGCATTTAATAGTTCAGTTATATATATATATATATAATAGTCGTGAGTGAGCAAGCATTCTCAACATAAATATATACTATCCAATAAAAACATTGTTCCATTAATATTTACTCTTTTCCTTCTAATCATTACGTTATTTATTATGTACCCTAAACATATTACGTAAATACAAATATTGATGCATAACATTAATTTAATATGATCATACGTAGTACAGTAAATGATCTCTCCTAACTAACACATTTTTGAACCTGTTGCGAAAATGCCACATGTTACTAAAAGTTTTAGTTCCATCATAAATACCTAATGTCAATACCATTTAACTTTAACGCTAATAACCTACTAGCATAACTCAAATAGCCTTCGCCTATGTCCTAAACAAGGATTATAGTACTATTATAAATATCGAGGATATTTCCTAACATTACCCCTTTAAGTTTGTTTTTTTTGTTACTATTTTGGCACAAAATAAATATTAACAACACTATCCTAAAAATAACAATCGAGAAACTAGTAAAAAAATATAAAGTCAAGTTGATATATATAATAATCTAGTGCAATACTCCATTCTACTAATATTGAAAATCTCGGCACCATATTTCAAACACTTTCCCACCTTAATGTTTACCAAACCCAAAATGCCACATTTGCAATTGAGACGAAATAAAGTTAATTTTGAAATGTTTGACTTTCAATCATTATGGATAATATTGAAAAGTTCTGATCTAACAACACTCTCAAATTTTCATATTTACTACACTCATCTAACCTAAATACTACTGAGAAACAAATAAAATTAATAGGTTGAGTATAAAGTTCGCGCATAATGCCTAATATCAATAACACAGAAAAATGTTTGACTTTACAATACTCTCATTATAAAGTAAATCAAAGACGTAGATTTACGCAAATACTTTATAATTAAATTTGATAAAAAGATCTAAAAAGAATTTTGACTAGTTCCCATAATTTACATTTAAACCGAAATTGGATTTTATTCTTACATTAACGTAATATGTCCGTTAAGCCGACGCTTAGTCCTACATGGTCGCAGCCAAGTCCAAGAGTGACGTCTTCCTCGACGGATGGTATTTTATATGGCACACTCATCGAACAGGATAGGCACAAAGGAAGGGGGCGCGCCGGCAGAAGAACATTCTATATTATTCAGGCAAAGCCTGGCAGTTACCATCTTCTTCTCGTTTCTTGAAGTTGGGCGGATTGATCATGGTAGTGGTGGTGCCGGTCTCTAGTGGCGAGATGCGGAACTTGGCTCAGTCTTGGCAGTTGTTCGCTTGTGGTTTGTGTAGTCGGATGTTTGTTGCGCGAGGTGCTCGGCAAGATTAGTGGTATTGGGTAAGTTATGTTTATACTTGACTGTCCCCATTCTGTTGACTTGGAGCAATAATTGCTACAACATTTTACTTTGTAATATGGAGTTTTCTTTTGATTAAAATATTTTTTATATTTACTATAAAAAACAAGATTAGAGTTTTGTTTTTCTGTTTACCCTATTGGCTCATAAAGCATTCCTATCTAATAATAAAATCTGTTTAGACTGTATGTAGCGAGTATGTATAGGATGAAGGGTAAATGATATCTATGAAGTTTAAGAAACATAAAAGTTTACAGGTTCAGCGTTTACTCAGGTCATGCTGCCTAGAATATATCATTATAAATAAAAGTTATTTATTTATTTATTAATAATTTGTACCCGACTGTTAGCTTGAGAGTAGTTAATGAGACTAGTCAGTGGCAGTCAGGTATGTGGGTGCATTTGTTGAAATTGCCTTTAGTAGCTTGTTTAAGAGATTCAGAAAAACTGTTTTTGGAATTAATGATTCTTTCACTCCTGGGTCTTTTTTCCCCACTTAATTAAAATATCTCTCCATGCAATTTTCAATGGATGGAAAAACGCTACATTGAGTGGTTGAGTTATGTAAATCGAGTTTGGAGGCAAAAACAAACAAACACTATTCTGTACCTTTCACACAATTTAATTGACACTATATAAAGATATGATGACTGGTTATTCCCAATTAGCACCTTCTTAACAGGCAAATTATTAAAATAGAGTATCACTAAGATCTCCACCCAGTCATCAAAACACCTCACATCAAACCAACCTGATGAAGTGAGGTTGTAACGAGCTCCTTTCACCCCACCAATAGTCCATGAATCATATAAATGTTTTGAACGATATACCACATGTAGTGGTAAAAGGCATCTGTCCAGTAGCTAAAAACATCACCGAAGTGGCCGACGTGCTATGATTCATAATTATCTAAAGATATTCCATACCACGTTTAGTGATGACTTTCCTTCTTCTAAATCATACTGCAAATTTGTTTCGACATAGTTTTTATTATTGGTTGCTTTAAAAGCGTATTTTGATCTTTAAAGAAACGTATTTTTATTAGAATTATATGTTGTGATGATTCTTCATTATTTTTACAACAATTAACAAAACAGAGATTATTTACAAAACAAGACCCATTCGATTTACAATAATTAATGAGATTACCACCAGAATGCTACAATATACATTCTGGGTATGTAGGAGCGAATTACTATATTCTAACAGTTGCACATGATCAAGTTCTGTTTTGACACATTTGTTTAGAAATATCGTCTTTGTGACGCTTCAAAAATTAAGGGCAAATTCTCTGCCAGGAAAGTCATCCTTGAATTTTGATACTATTTTTTCACTTCTGTCAAGATAATTTTTTACCAGTACACATAGGTCTTAGGTATGTAATGGATATCCCTATTCAGAACATTTTATTAACCCATCAAGAGTAATCTTTTCAACCTCCGGACCTAAGACTATTTCCCCACCAAATGATTTTGTTCTTATCTTCTTCAAATGTCTATACATAATTATATGGTCAATATTAACCTTCTGCCTGCATCTCCTAGTGACACTACATTACCTACAGCTCCAATTGCTCCAGCCATTATAGCTTTATAAACTTTAAAAAAATAGATTTTTCCATGTGGGTATGGTTTATAGTGACGAGGCATGGTTTTTGATATTCACCCCACATAACCTAAATAAGAATAGTGTTCAATGAAATAAAAACACAAATTTAATTAATTGATAATCAATGTGTATTCTGATTTAAATTATACTTTTTATTTTAAAGAGGAAACATAATTATTTAAGTGACATATTGACTCCCATATTATATTATACCACTTTAAATGATAAAGTTATTTCCATTGATAAACATACAATAACAGTTCAAAAATAAAATTTGTCTTCTGGTCATAGACAATGTAACTTAGTGGATTTGTTAAGAGAAAGAGTAGAAGTTAAAAAGCACAATGTGATAGGAGTTCCTAATATTTCAAAATAAGTTAATAATGGTATCTCAATATTTGTCTAGTTTTTGTTGCTATTCAACCCATTTTATGGTATATTACGTACGTTTATACATCAATCATGAAATTAAACTAAGCTGATGGTCACTTAGAGAAACGCCGCATCCCCTTTCTCGATGATGGCCAGATATACCGGGAAACAAACGATTGAAGGTGTAATAAAAAAATATTATTGTTATATTTTTATGTATTGTATAAATTATTATATTCTTTGTGTCTAATATTATTGTCCTCTGCATATTGTTAACATAACAACAGTTAAAATCAAGATGTATAAAGATTGTGTTTTTGTTGGGCGCCACCCCTAGTATCTAGGAGAAAAATAATAATTAAAAGAAAAAAAAAGAAAATTTTACCTCAGTTCAGTCAGTGGCACTACGACTCATAATACTCGAGACCACTGGGTAAAACTTAAAACTAAAACATGAAAAATTCAGATAAAATGGTTTGTTGGAACAAAATGTAATTTAAACAATAAAAAAATAAATGTATAAAATAACAATTGTTGGCACTTTTATGGATTTATTATTGTTTTCCCCTTTACCACATCCCAAACCTACCTATGGAATTCCGGGTAATTATAATTTTAATTTAACAAAGTATAGAACAGTATTGTTGAGACAAAACAAAAAAAAAAAGAATATATAACAAAATTAATAATTAATAATTAGACATAAAATGAAATGTTAATTAATTCTCTACATTAGTCTGTCTTTCTGAAAGTAAATGAATTCTGATTTTTATAGGAGAAACAAAAAAAAATGATAATAATTATTTATAGTTGAACTGTTGGTTTGACCTCATCCCTAAATTATTCCATATTGACACCAACTTCAGAGATTTGTTACACTTTAGTAATTCGAATTCTTACGCAATTTGAGAACGAAAATAAACAATCTAGTTCTTGTACACACACTTAGCTTTCCATTTTACCACGTGTACTTTAATTCCCAACCTTTAATTCACTTTAAAATAATTTTAATTCGGAGCTCCACAGATTTGGCTCCATCCTAAAACCACTCAGAAGAAGAAGACCTCGTCTCTTATAAAAAATCTTCCAAAACCAAATTTAAAAAGGTTCTATTCTTTACTTCCCAGTCCAAAGAGAAAACCAATATAAATATATATATAAAACCAAAAGATAAAACGTTGGCTATGGACGAGAGATAAAATCAAATAAAATGCAGGTTTAACATAAATATTGAACTGTATGCTAATGAAAGTGAACAGTGTTTTTTTCTTAAAGAATTAAATGTTTATTTCTATCTGTCAGAATTGAAAAACGCGATTGTTTTGAGTTATTTACATCGAGCTTTGGTTCTTCTTTTACGAACAGATCCGCTACTCACTTGTTTGATAGAACTGCGCATGCGTTGAAATCAAACATGGCTGACGTTCATTATAAATAAGTCAACAGACTTGTTAACGGGATAATTAAAATGTTTAATAAAAGGTAAGGGTTCTTCTTTAAATCAAAATTCCTTATTTAGATTATTTAAAACAATGTGTTACGTTGTTCCTTCCGTCCTTTTATTTAATTTAATAGATGTAAATAGTATTATTATTCAGGCCGGCAACCAGCGTGTGGCCTTAACTTCGAAGTGCTTAAATTCACGCGAAAATAAATTGGAAATTGTTCACAAAAAGTAGACAACATAGGGAAATACAAGGTAGGGTGGCAAATAACGTTACAAAGGAATAAAGAGTGAGACCAGCTGGCTTGTTGGTAGGTCTGAGAAAGAACTGCTAGCTGTAAGATATAAGTGCTGCCACCTCAACTATAATTAACATTATATTTGTTGCAAAATCTTCTAATTATTTGTTATTACTTGATTTGACCTCTTATTTTATTTATTCCCTTTTTAATTTTAGAGAAGCATTGCTTCCCTGGCTCTCATTTAATAAATACCATTGGTTGGCCACCAAGTGTGCTCGTGCTGCAGTTTCAATTATAAAAGTTGTAGTGTCTTTCCATCTTAAAATTTGATAACATACTTTAATTGACCCACATAAATTAAATCTGAAGCCTTCCAGGAAAATTGATTAGAATAATATCCAGAATTAGTTTTTTGAAAACAGTATATTATAATCCAATATCATTTTGTAAATTTACTAACTGCTGTTAAAATTTGAAGCTTCACAATCTCGCCTTAGTGGTGCTTAATGTACCATCACTAGCGCTATAATTGTTAAAACATGTGGTTCTATTGTTTGAAAGAAATTTTTATTAGCCATCGAGGTTTATTTGACTCAATGTGGTATTATGATTTAAATGTTTGTGTTTTTGTATAAAAAATCTAAAACTTATATAATTATTATTCCACCAGGTTTATATCAACGGATATGTCTATACATCTTTGGAAAAGATGTTTACTAAGTGCTGTAATAAGGACGAACATATATTTTCAACATAAAGCCATATTTAATTTCTGTAGAAAATCATATCCAACTTCATGTAGTAAATTACATTTTATGGTTATCAATTCAAACCAATTGTGTACTTCGAATTTTAACTATTATTTTGAAAAAAGGTCTGTAATTGTTTTAAAATTATAGTGGGTTTGTAATTTTTATGTACTCTTAATTTATCAGAACGTCTGCTTGTTTCATTTACAAAAACATGCAATGTCTGGGGCTACTTTGGGAAGGTTAGTTTTTTATTAAATGTATTTTGACACCAGTTTCGAAACACACTGAACAAACTTTAATGGTAGACAGAGAAGACTAAAAACTTTTTTGTTAATAAATGTGCCCTATGTCTTCCAATACCGCCTTTTGGTGCTAGAGGGTGCTCTAGGTGCTGTAAAGGTGTGAAATTGCTGTAAATAAAAATGTGGTTCACCCTTCCTGTGTTTCATTAATGTGCTCTAGGTACATTAATGAAAGACAGGAAGGGTGAACCACATTTTTATTTATAGCAATTTCACACGTTTAGAGCAGTTACGGGTGCAAACGCGCTAGTATTTGGTTGCTAGGCATATGTCATGGTACCGATACAATCTTACAGCAGCTCTTCTATTTCCATTGGCAGCCCCATGTGCTAGATGAATGTCAGCCATCTCAAAATCCATGTTACACGCACAACGTCTGTGCAGGGTGTCTACTATACGTGAAAATCTGAGAAAACTTTAATTAGCTGGGAATTCGAAGTGGTCGGGAAAAACGGGAATAAGTCAGGAATTTGGTAAATTACAAAAAAAGAAAAAAATCAGGGAAAATGTTGTTTTACTCAAAATATGACATCTATAATAATTATTACGGTAAATCAGTAAATTACAATGTGATTCAAATTTTTTTTGTTTGTAGCTGTGTAATATTTTATATAATTCCTAGTAAACTATGTTAATACAATTTAAAAAAAAAATGTTTATTTCAATTTTAAAACTTAATTAGCCTATTCATAAAAATGATTTAATAAAAACACATGGTGTGGGGGGGAGGGGGGGGGAAGAAGGTTGTGACATACTCTTTAGTCAAGAATTCTAGGAAATGATCAGGGGAAAAGTCAGGAATTTCATTGGTTAAGTTGAGTAGGACACCATTCTGTGTTACAAACAAACCAAAGGGTGACATTTGCGGACATACATTCATTAACGGAAAAGGTTTGTTCTAGTTGTTCCTAGCTCCCATTAAAGCTTGTAGGGTTACACGAGTTTCAAATCACTATCTACAGCTCATTGGGTAACTTAGTGTGTAGGCCTATGCTTTATGACACCGGGTCTAGGGTTTGATTTCCTTCAGCTATAAACATTTTTTACAAGAAATATCCACACAGCTCTCTGTGAGTACCTAGCAGTACACTGCTCTAGTTCCGGTGACGTTACTCGGTAATGTCGCTACTACAGTTAATACTCCAACCTGTACTGGTACCACAGACCAAATTAGGATTGATTAGTTAATAGCCATCAAACAAACAATAATTTAAAACAGCCTCAACCAAATAAGATTTTTGCTCCAACAATGTTGCCATCAGCAAATTCAGGTCTGATAAACTATTTGTTTATCTTTCCCTATAATGTTTCACCAATTATTGGAAAATTACTTTATGTTTATGTTTTTTACATTACCAATGGGGCTGAAATCAATTCTAGGTAGGTACAGTACTTAATTGCACCAATTAATCATAGATTTATACATTGATATTCATGATTAACATTCTTTGCTTAAGTAGTAAAGTGAAATTTCCAGAATATCCATTTTAATCCCAACTACAAAAGTATCAAAGGTTAACAACTCATTGTTCATCCATCATTAGATATAATCGGGACCCAGATTTTGAAGACACCTTTTTTTATTTTGCATCATCATAGTTAATGCTCATATTAAGTACATTCACGCTGTTTACGATACCTTGGTTGTAAAAAATGTATATTTTTTTAGGTCATTTTGAAATTTTAAGTCATATTTTCTTGGTTGTTTGAGTTAGTCATAAATGCATTTATTACAACTCTTTGTTCATAAATATATATCATTTTTTGAAAATGTAAAGTAACTTTTTAGAATTATTTTGTCCTTTTATTGATAATTTTTTAGGTCATCATATAGCCACATGCTATAACATTAGATACTAATAATTTCACATTTTTTAAAGCAAACTCTCCAAGAGTATTATCAGTTTCTTTTACTGTAGACTGCGTTATAACCGAATCAATTTTATTGATAAACCCAAGTTTTATGCATTGACCTACAAATATTACTCTATATGAGGTGTCATATGTACACTGGGGTGGAGTGAAAAAATGTATATTTTTAGTTAAAATGTCTAATAGCGATATAAACTTGCCTTTTACTAATGTAATGAACTGACTAAAACATCAAAGCAATCAGAAAACCCGCAAACGGATTGAAGTTTAATACATTTATGATTTTTTTTTAAATTTCTTCGATAAATTTCTGAAGACAATAATAATTTTTTGAATACAAATTTCTAACAAAGATAAAAATAAACGTTTGACTATTGTTGTCAATTGACAAAAATATCAAATCAAACAAATAATTATTTGAGGTGCCACAAATAGGTTGAAATTTTTACTTTTTGTGGTTTTTGCACATCTTCTACATTTTTTAAATTTTTGGCTAATAATTTATTTTTACCTAAACATTTAACTGTGATATTCTTTGTTCCATCAATGTCATACATAAAGTGACAAGTAGTTGCATAGCTGAGGTATAGTGCGACCTTGAACAAGCTGTGACAAGGGCCCCTTAGTAGGCAGGGAGGGATAACTCCAAGCTAGACTCCAGTCGGTTGTTTTCTGAGCTTCATGTTGTGATGTGGTACTACAATTCCAATGTGAAAATGTCTCATTTAAGTTGTTTTTTCATCTAGTTTTTCTTTTTGTATAATAGACTAAAGTTTTTTATTATTAATTTAGCACCGTGTGTAACTAACCGTTCGGGCTATACGCTGTACAGACAATAGTGTTATTTTCTTTTATGTACATCTTGCAACAGTAAAGTAAAAATGACAATGGCAAAAACAGTACAGATCTTGCAGATGATTATAAAGTATCATGATAGATACAGAAATATTTTAAGATCAAAAAATAGAAAAGGAACTAAAGCTTTTGAATTAAATTTGATTTTGTTTAAGAATGATAGTAAACATCTTTTTGAGATCGCTGCATGCAAATTTTGTATTATTTTTATTGAACTTATCCTATTCAAAGGGCTAGATGAAATATTAAAAATTGAAAATTGACAAATAATTTAACTACAGGAGAGCAGCCATTTTTATTTGATGACATATCACTATATTACAGAAAATTACCATCCATAGTCCACGTATGTATTATATATCGATTGTTTAGAATCGATTCATGTATTCTGACAGTCTCACTTAACTTTGACTTCTACTAAAAAAGGTTGTCAAATGTCAAAGTTGTTAAGTTCTCTCACCACTGTCATAATTTCAGGTCGTATTATATTCGAGACCATTTATTTTTCATGTAGAACATCTCGAAATGTTAGGGTCTTATTATATTTGGGGTCATACTATATTCAGTTCCTTACAGTATATTTACAATTAGCTGGCATTTAAGTGAAATGGCAACTAATTTAATATGAGAGATAATCAATTACTACCTATTTTGAATGTTACCGTTTTGTTTAGTTTGTTTTATTGAGAGCTAAGAATTCAAATAGCGAGAATCATAATATTAGATCGATTCTCAATTCTTTCAATAACAGTAAAAATCTAGGTTATTGAGGTATCGAGGAATCAAGTTTGACAGCTCTAATTTAAATAATAAATAGAAGACAAAGGAGGAACCCCATCTACATAGATTTAAAGCCTTTGAATACCCCCTGGGGGAGCCAGTAGACTTCCCAGTTTCCCTCCAGGCCTCCTCGTCATACAAGTCTCTTTAAAAACCCTATGCACCACTTACATTTTTACAATATGACTGAATTTATTCTTAATGGACTTTCTGAGACTAATTAGGTCACATTTAAAATAGAGTATTGTATTGTGGTCTATTAACCTTTTTTTAAATTTAAAGTTCTCAAAATTACATCCCTGCTGATATTTTATGGCTTTCAAGAAATTCCTGTTTTAATTATTGTTGTTTGCCGAAATATCGCGGGGTCAACTAATGCTCACTTTGGTTATGCAGACATGTTGGCACCTACAAGGAAATGGTTCACAACTCTAGTCATGGCCATGCAAGAGGAGTTGAGAAAGCACTCCTCATCCTGGAAAGGGATGTAAAACAGCTCAAAAGGATATTCAAAGCAGACTTGCATCACATCTTGCAGGATATATTGGTTCAAGGTACAGTGCATTCCTGTTATTTGGGATACATCAGGACTAGATCACTTTGGCCCAAAGCGGCTGCCATAATTAAGTAAAATATTAACCTATGTGCTTAAAAACACATTCTAACAGAGCAAAAAGAGATGAATAAAATAAAAGGAATGTGTCATTTAAAGAAAGTACACTGTATTTAATTTATATTGGTACAACATTTTTTTAAAGAATAACTAATGCTTAACATAAACAACCAAATAATACACATATTTAAAATATAGGTACAGTAAAAATAATGACTGTCAAGTAAAGGTTTCATCTTAATAAGGGTTCTTAATTAAAAAAAAAAATCAAGTTTACCCTGACATGTTCTCCTTGTTGACTGCTGCAATTGAACTGAACCAAGTCAGCTCAGGTATCTAACGCTGATAAAGGACTACCTTCATTGCCTTCTTTCATTTAATAGCATTTCAATTCAGAGATATATTTCCTTGCTTTCTGTTAAGTCCCTCATTATATTCAAGTATGCCTGCCATATACACACAATCATGGCCTTCACTGCCCCCAACTAAGCGGCAAGTTGGACCAAATAAGTGGAAAAAGTTCAGGCTCAATACGTGCTTTGTTGTTTCTGTTCTTCAAATGTTGTCCCTAATAAACAGCTACCCTGATTAACCGGTGCCCCAATTAACCGGAATCCCTTTTATTTATCAAATAAAGCAATGACCTTAAGTAAGTAAATAATAATTTTTCCACTGTATCCTATTACACATTTAGGCTAGATCCATGTCATTGATTAATAATTATATTACTAGAATAAAGATAAAGAAGGTACTATAATTAGTGTGAAGGGAGAGTCAGAAACTATTTAGGATGAACCACTTTCAATACACATGACCTAGATTCAAACCTCCATCTCCCCGTCTCCAGCAATCCGGTTTAACACATGATCTACACATTAGACATGTGTGTCTTAGTATATTTTTGGTTCACTGAATCATTAATAATCTGACAAAGGCCATGATATAAAAATGCATGTAACACACTCACACAAAATTTTGCACCCACTTTACTTAATTGAAAATTGATTACATTCGCATAGACATAACATAAAAATAATATTTTTAGAGCTAATAATGTCTTTCAATTTCCCTTTCCATGCAAAAATTAATGCTCACTCCCTGAAGAAAATTGACATAAATCTAAACTAAGCAATTAAAAATGAACCTTACCCTTGAATAAGAAGATTAAATTGTGGAGTAGTTTTCGACATTTAAACACGCATGTCATCTTTGACACCCAATAAATTTTGATTTTTGGTTTTCATGGAAACAAGTGCTGAAAAACCTGCCCCACAGAGATATGTAGTAATAAAGTAAAGGAAATAAGAGCTCCTATAGCGAAAACAAATGTTTCACTGGCAAATCCATATGCGGAGCTCTCAGTAAACTTGGTGACCACGTCATTGGCAAGGTAGGTTTTTAGTAACTCTTTCAACAAAAAACTATTCTAAATTTCCTTACCTGGCAACTGCTGTGATTGTATGTTATGTTTCGCGTCTGGTTCATAGACCCCATGAAGTTCATCCATGGATCCCCTAGAGGTATATCAACCCTTTAAGAACCCCTACATTAGACTGTGCAACCATCGATGCAAGTACTAGTAAAGTTATTGTTCTCTTACCATCTTACATATCGGACAAATATGGTAACCATTTGTTCTTATTGATAATTTGATTTACCCATGCATCTGATTATAATATATTATGGTTTATTGACACTTGACTCATTGAAACATTGTTCTATTTCCTACTAACCAGGCCTCAACACTGGTGACACCCAACCTGGTGTCTTATTGGTGCAGTGCTGTGGAGATTTAATTCCAGATATGAAACCCTCGGATAGGCTGAACCTAGTTCATCAAGTTTGGGAAACACTCGAGAAACTGGGTGAGTCAATGTTTTGGAGGTGAGTTGTATACTTGATGTATTGAAAGTAGGCTTGTATTGTGCATCATACCCATAAACAATGATCAGCTAAGATGTTTCTCCCTGGAGGCCTACATGGGTTTGTTGATTTATAATGAAACGGTTTCTTCACGCTTATAATAATATTATTTGTTGACGCTCAAGATTTGACGATGGAGGGGATCCAATCCGAATTATAATTAAATAATATGAAGTATAATAATATTTGTTTGATATTAAAAAATATGTATCATAAGAAGTTAACTTTCTCAAAATAGCTTGATATTTTTTAAAATTCTGATTTTTTCATACTAATCTTTTAGATTTTTTTGTGATACTGTGAATTCACACTAAGTTATGGATGGAAATGCTGGAACGTGGAAGTAAGTAAAAAGGTGTTATATAGCATATGCAGCAGAAACATGGACAATGAATGTAAGAGCTCAAACTAGGAAAGTGGAGGTTGTGGGAATGAAGTTAGTTAGGAGCATGTTAGCTGTCACGAGGAGAAACAGGATTAGGAATGAAGTTATCCGGGAAATAGTGAGGGTACAGGTAGTACATGAGATAGAGGAAGCAAGACTGAGATGGTATGGACATGTAATGAGAATGGAAAAGTAGAGGATGACAAAGAAAATGTTGGAAATGAAGTATGTAGGAAAAAGACCGCAGGGGATGCCAAGAAAGAGATGGGAGGAGCAGATAACAGAAAGTGTTCAATGGAGAGGAGCAGTATGTAAGAAATTAAAGGAAAAAAATGGTGGAAGGATAGAGGAAGATGCAGGCATTTTACTAAACTGAACCGGCCACATAAAAATAAACATACCAAAAATACTAATGTAGGCTTAGATTTCTACCCACTACTCCTTCAACCCCCAATAATTAACTGATTGTGCTTTGAAGTATATTGTAGTAAAGTAGCTTTTTCACAGACATTCCATCCTGATCCTTGGTTACTTATTATTTTATTAACTTGTTCTTAATCCTTTCCTTCCCATCAAACATAATATTTCATTCACACACACACACACACACACACGCCTTACAGGGCAGTCAAGTTACTGTGCGTATAGCTAAAAGAATCATCTATGTACTTAATCCATCCTTCAGCACACATTAATTACTGACTGTCCATATGAGTTTTCCCACATATTTTTCTTAGATATCTCATTCCAGCAGCATTCACCTTGCTCTTGTGTTTCTCTTGACAAACCCACGCTTCACAGCCATAAAACGGTGTTGGCGTTAACACACTTTTATATACTACGTCATTCTTTGCCATAGTCCACATACATCCAACTACTCTCTGAGATGCATTCACCCTTCTTAAGATCTCACCAGATACTCACCACCATTCACTTGTTCTAAAATTTTCCATTTATACTAAGCTTACCATAATTTTTATATCCTTTTTTTATCAAAAACTATCACCTTAGTCTTGTCACAACACTCAAACAATTTAATACATTCTGCAACTCACTTTCATTCTCAGCCATAGATATAGCATCATCTGGATATAACGGTATATTCACATTGTTCATTTGTACACCAAGCATTCCTCATATACTTATCCATGGGAACATTAATCAACCATGAAGAAATAACACAACATTGTTTATTTTAAAAAAAACACCATTAATTAACTTATTTTAGTAATATTACCTATTCTAACTTAATCAAACATTTTATTTGTTGATGCGCTTTGATGGTCGAATAGTACAGGGCATTACTCTCACAATAGACTGGTCTACCATTGACGGGGAGGTCGAGGTTAGATTCCTGGCTGGGTGTATAGAGGGTGTTCTTTCCTAAATGGTTTTCTACTCTCTCTTCATACAAACGTGAGTACACTTTCTTTAAATTCAACTTTCCTAAAACATTCCTAAAACATCTTAGTTCATATGTTTACATCTTGAATGTGTAGTAAGACACGGAGACATAAAATAAAAATAAATATTTGTTGATGAATTAAAGGTTAGGTTTTGTTAAACTGGAGTAGTTACAATAGTAAATATTTGCTTTGGAGTGCTTAAATATTCATACTTTTGGTGCCATTTTGAAACTATTTCGTCCATATTTTTCTCTGTTGGAATGTTATACAATATGGCCTTATGCTTTTATTAGATTTAGGTGAGTATGGTTTTAACTTTATAATGCTATAAAATTTATAAAAAATATTAATATTTACACTATTTGAATCTCCATATTTTTGTTTCAATCAATAATAATAATTCATTTATTATGGTTATATAACAATTAAGTGTCTTTTAACTCTCAAATAGGCTCAACTACTGAAAAATGTAGGCCTAAATTAAAAATTTGTAATTTTTAAAAATATTGAATTGTAATCTTTTTATTTTCAAATAATTATCCTTAATATTTCCAGGATATAATATATTATATATATATATATATATATATATATATCTCAAAAATCCTTAATGAATCGAGGTATTTGAGGATATGAGGATTTCTGAGATTCTAGAATTCAAGAAAATATATATCTTTTTCCCTTCAATTATTCAAGTCAAATTGGTTTTAGAGCTTTAATACTGCTTATTGGTGGCTCATAACCAATTATAGTGGTAGAACAAACTAAACAACCAGATCCCAGACCAGTAATTTAACACTTAACTGAATGTTATAGTGAATGTATTATGATAAATAATGTCAACACAGGTTTATTTAGCACAGTGTTCTACTACCTGTTCAGGGGTTATACAAAACCTGTGACTATTTGTATTTTCTATTATTCAACTAACTTATATTTATATTTTATATCATGTTAAAATATTCAGATTCAGATTCAATATCAGAACGTAACTTAGAAATTTGAATTCGAGGTTCAGATTCATAAAATTGGGGGATCAACCCAACTCTAATCTCTCTCTCTCTCTCTTCTATATATATATATATATATTATATTAGGGTGTCCCAAAAAAATGAAATTAATTATTTTTTTTCGCATACCCTCTTATTTTTTTCCTTTTATGTCAAAACAATTGTAAATAATGTTTCATGTAATTTGGACCACGGCAACCCGTGCCGACTTGAATCTAAACATGTCAGTCAGTACATGTGTACTTGAGCTAGCGAGCGCTGATGACACGTGTCTGTAGCGGAGCACCCAACAGCTGCAAATGGTAAAGATAAAACAAAAAAGATAAAGGAAGGTTTTGGAATGCTTCGACAGTGAGATTGCACAACCCGTGAAACATGTCAGTAGCAGTTTACTCAGGACAGCGCACGTCTACGTGTCAATGTGCTTATAATTCCAAGTTGTTTAATTAGTAAATGTTTGTATGGTTTTTAATCAGTGAACAGAACATAGCAGTGGAATTGCGTAGTTCTAAAAAAGTGATATTTTTAATAGGTAATATAAGACATCAAATAACGGGTTCAAAACTTCCGTCTAATGGACAAGTTCTCGCAGTTTTGTTTTACAATATTCGAGAAGTGAATTTAAGTGTTAATGAAAGTGCAAATCTCGCTATTCGCGAATGTATTATATTTTGGGAAAAGGCACGCATACCTACCAAATTGTTGCCAAATTGTGCGAGCAAGCTTGTTAATGTGTATCAAGTTTGGAGAGACTTACAAAAAAAAATGCAAAGAAATTACAAGACGTATTCAAGCGGCGACAACAATAATTTGTAATTAATTTAGACAATTTGTTCAACATTGCACATGCTGATGCACTTCAATTAATGAAAATAGAGGAAGATAGGATGTTCTTGCAGCGCCAAAGAGAGCCGGGCCGACCCGGTCACTTAGGTGGAGTGGATAAAAAATCTGGCCAAAAAAGAGGAAAGGGCGCGACTTCGAGCTGTCAAAGAAGACAATCGGCGAATAAAATATGTTTCCGATTCAACATCCTCGGCATCAAACGAACCATTGCAAGAAGATTCCTCTTCGAATTCTAGTGAAAATATAGATTCAGAAGATTTCCCAACACTGATCGAAAGCTCAAAACCTGGGACAAGTAAATCAGTATTGAGGAAAGACTTTATTACTCCAAAGTTAGTTGCTGCTTTAGACAGGTGTCAGTTAAGTATGCGAGATTCTGTGTTTATTCTTGAAGCTACTATTGATGCACTTGGATTTAACATTGACGAATTTCCGATAAGTAAGTCTTCAATTCAAAGAATCCTAACAGAAAAACGGAAGGAACGTGCGGAAAACATAAAAATTTATTTTCAAAACGATGTACTGGATGTAGTGACCTTACATTGGGATGGCAAAATGTTGCCTGCTTTGAGTGCTCGAAAATCGAAAGAAGAACGCTTGCCTATTGTTATTTCATTTGGACTAAAATAACAACTCATTGCTGTGCTGAGACTGGATAATTCCTCAGGCAAAGAACAGGCGCAGGCTATTTGGAAGGCGATCTTAGATTGTAATCTCGAAAACAAGGTCCAAATTCTCTGTTGTGATATTACGGCTTCGAATACAGGTCGTTTTAATGGTGCTTGTACGCTCCTCGAGCAAAAATTTGATAGGGAAATGCTTTATTTCACTTGCCGCCATCATGTATACGAACTGGTGTTAAAGGCCATGTTCGATCTGAAAATTAAACAAGTGACAACAAGCCCCGATATTCCACTCTTTAAAAAGCTCAAAGAGAATTGGAAAAATATCGATTCCACTAAAATACAGTGCTATAGAGAAACAGTGGAACTTTTCATAACCATACCCGAAATTGAAAATTTGCTGGACTTTTACCGAGATGAACTTAAAAATGTTATGGTCAGAGAGGACTATCGAGAGTTGATCGAAATTTCTATGGTGTTTTTAGGTGGAGATGCAGAAAAAAAAATTAAAATCAGACCTCCGGGTGCCATGCACCAAGCTAGATGGATGGCCCGAATGATTTACTCCCTAAAACTATCGTTATTTAGTTCTCAGCTGAAATAAAACACCAAGGATACGAAAGAACTGTTAGATGTCTGCTTGTTTATCGTAACAATCTATGTTAAACCATGGCTTCAATGCATTTTGGCAGTTAAAGCACCCTACAAAGATTTGTGCTTTTTGAAATCTTTGAAAGCTTACGAAAATGTTAATGAAAATATCTCGAAAGCTGCTTTACAGAAATTTCTCCAGCATTTATGGTATTTGACTGATGAAATAGCAGTATTAGCACTTTTTGATGATGATGTGGACGAAGAAACAAAATTAAAAATGGTGGCAAATTTACATAGAGAAAATTTCTCGACCCATGAGAAAAGATACATTCCATCGAAGGAAGAACTTTGTGGTTCATTGTATGGTGAGTTTGATACATTGATTTTGTAATTGTTTATTTAGTTATTTATTTATATCACGCAATTGTTACATTTTTTTACAGAAAAAAGCATCGATGATTTCATATCAGTCAAAAGCCATTCATTGTTTTCTAGACTCAAAATTGATTATAGTTTTCTCAACGAGAGTCCCTCTTCATGGGAGAATAACGCTTCTTTTCTAGACGCAAAAAAGACGATATCAATACTTAGAGCAGTGAACGATACAGCTGAAAGAGCAGTAAAACTAATGCAGGACTTTCATGGATTAATAACGGTTGAGGAGGAACAAAAACAATTTTTGTTTCGTTGCGTACAAGAACACACGAAGATCTATCATGACTGTAAAAAGCAAACATTGAAACGAAAATATGATCAGTAATGTTTCTGTTACTGTAATATGTTAATAAATATCTGCTTTGATTAAAATGGTGTCTTATGTACCAAAGAAACATACATTTTACAATTTTTCCATGGTATTCCCCGTACAAGATCTCACGTTCAAGTTTGAAGTAAAGTCGGCACGGGTTACCGTTATCTTATTGCAATAATACTTTTTATTTAAGTTACTGAGGTGAAATAGAAAAAAAATAGAGGGTATGCGTATTCAACTTTGCAAAAAAAAAATTTTACCTTGTATCTTGGGACACCCTAATATATATATATATATTTATTTATTTATTATATATATTCTCAATGTTTTTCTGTGATACTTGTCTTTCCTCAAGGAGTTAATTTCTCAGTTGCCCATTACAATGCACTGCTGCGATGCTACGCGGAGAACAGTCGTCCTGTCTCCCTGGATCAGTTCTTGTCCAACATGGTGGGGGTCCAGCCCAACGAAGAGACGTACCACCTCCTGCTGAAATGCGTCTGCGAGGTCGGTGACATTGAGACTGCCACCAAGGTCATATCCGTCATGAAGGAGAAGGGTTTCCCTGCCAGCGAACCAGTGTTCAACACACTCATCTTGGGGCACGCTAGGTCTGGGTGAGTGACACTGGCTCATCTTGGGGAACGCTAGGACTGGGTGAGTGACACTGGCTCATCTTGGGGCACGCTAGGACTGGGTGAGTGACACTGGCTCATCTTGGGGTACATTAGGACTGGGTGAGTGACACTGGCTCATCTTGGGGCACGCTAGGACTGGGTGAGTGACACTGGCTCATCTTGGGGTACATTAGGTCTGGGTGAGTGACACTGGCTCATCTTGGGGCACGCTAGGACTGGGTGAGTGACACTGGCTCATCTTGGGGCACGCTAGGACTGTGTGAGTGACACTGGCTCATCTTGGGGCACGCTAGGACTGTGTGAGTGACACTGGCTCATCTTGGGGTATGCTAGGTCTGGGTGAGTGACACTGGCTCATCTTGGGGCACGCTAGGACTGTGTGAGTGACACTGGCTCATCTTGGGGCACGCTAGGACTGGGTGAGTGACACTGGCTCATCTTGGGGTACATTAGGACTGGGTGAGTGACACTGGCTCATCTTGGGGCACACTAGGACTGTGTGAGTGACACTGGCTCATCTTGGGGCACGCTAGGACTGTGTGAGTGACACTGGCTCATCTTGGGGTATGCTAGGTCTGGGTGAGTGACACTGGCTCATCTTTGGACACGCTAGGAGTGGGTGGGTGACACTACCACCACTAGGAAGAAAACAATTTGGATTAACCAATTTGTAATTTTAATTCAAAAATAAGATAAAACAAAAGTCGCCGTGACAATAAAAGTAGTAAATATATACTGTACATAGGTCCAAAGTGTTTTAGTAATAAAATAAAAAACATATGTATTTTAATACTAAACTTAATATAAATACTGAAAAATTTTAGTTTTAATCCCCTATTATTGCTCTAGAGCTAAGTTGAAAGCGATGTCGCCTAATTTTGATTAGGTCGTGTAGGAGATAGGATGAGGAAGGTGTTTGTCATTCTTTACAACTTTAAAGTATTGGTTTCAATATTTATGATTATTTTCCATGCTAATGAGAACAAATTCAATGTGCTGTTTGTAAAGATGATTACATATTCCAACAAGTTAATATACAAAATTAAATCACTTTTTAGAATATGTGGGATAAAAATGACATAAACTAAAGGTTTTTATAATTTAAGATAAACACTTTTTATTGAATATGATATTCAACGAAATACAATTAGTGTAATCATCTTGATATTTTTTGGACACAATTATATATAACTAGGACTGATTGCCATTAATGATATGATTTAAATTTCTAGGCCTAAGTACTATAGTTGTATTTGTAAACAAAATTAGTTACAGGTTCATATTGTTTACACTGTCATCATACAAATTGGTCGATAAGCTGTAAAACTATCTCGAAGGCTAGATGAGACATGTGGCCGACACGATTTGGAACAACTGGTTGACAAGTTCATGCTTAGGTGGACAAAGTGACAGCAAACTGGCCGACCAATTGGGGCTTCAGCTAACTGATCGACAGCACACTGGTTAAAATGTGTGGAAAAAGTGGTCGACAGACAAGTGACTGTCATGCAAAAGCAATGTCGATCACATGGTCAATGTGAGTAGGACCATGTAATAAAGACCCAATTGGGCAACAAAAAGTATACAAATATTTTGAATGCTTGGTGGGTTAAGTATCTTACCCTAGTATGACCTACTGGTCGACTAGCTCATGCTTAGAAGGACAAAGTTATATACACATGAATAGTTGACCAATTTGGGTGCATAAAACTAATCAACAATAAACTGGTAGATACCTTTGAACAAAGTGATCGACAGACAAGTAATCTACACGAAGGAGTACTTAGACCAAGTTGTTGAAAAGAGTAGGACCATGTACTAGTCGACCAACTGATCGACAAAATATTAACAAACATTTGATAGACTAGGTAACTAATGGCCGTCGACTTGTCGAAAAATACGTACATAGAACCACAAAGTGATAGACAGCCAACTGGTCGACAAAAAACAACTGGCAGACAAACGTTGAGTTGAATCCATATAATAGTGGACCACAAGTTAATACATAGCGAATAAAGAACTCGCTAAGCCAAAAGTTAGGTGTTTTATTTTTGTATCCAGGTGTTCTTTTTCCTCTATATATTTAGTCACATTACAGTGAACGTCTGTCATCCGTTAATAATAACAATGTCAATCGATTAAAATCGTGCGCTTTACTTAACATTAAATAAACAATGTCCCTTCTGTTTAATGTACAAATAAAAATAATTAAATGTTGGTAAATACACCAATCATATACATAATATACAGCGAAAATGTAAAACAAATTATTGTAAAATAATAGCAGAAAAGGTATGTTCTCTAAGAAGAAAATACAAGGAATTCATACAAATATTAAAGTTATTATTTTTATTACAATAAAATAATCAACAAAAATATACACAATTCTCTAACCACATCACTCACAAGTAGCCTTATTAACGTTGTTATCTCCTGATTAAATATTACTTTATTTGGAAAGATTCTCCCCTGGATTATTTTTTAATTGGATGTATTTAGAATCTATTTGGCGTTGTCACCTGGGCTATTTTTGAAAATTATATGCACGCATAATCTATTTGAAGTGCTTCCCTTCCAGCAAATTTTTAAAACTGGATGTCTCTAGAAATTATTTGCAGGGGTCGTCGTCACCTAAATCACTTGGCGTATTTTTGAAAATTAAATGTCTTAAGAAGTTATTTACAGTTTTATTAAAGTTTTTTAGCTTCATATTCGAGAATATCAGAAGGTGTGAACTACATCTAGAAGGGGGCTAATTTATTCCAAGAAGGACAATCACCCCTCTCTACACTCCACTTATCATTTTCTCTGTCCTTAATTTGAAGTGGTCCTTTCCCACTTTTTTGAAATTATACGCTTTTAAAAGATATTAACAGTAGTCCACCCTCCAAATTAATTTGAAATTTGGATGTTCCTAGAACCTATTTTGAGTAGCGTCCTTCGGAAATTTTTTAAAAGTTTGGATACCTCCAGAAGCTATTTTCAATAGTCTTCAACCAGTTTACTTTTTTAAATTTAGATCTCCTGAAAGCTATTTGAAGGGGTTCTCCCCAAAATTTTTTAAAATTTAGGTGCTTTTAGAAGATATTTAGACTACTCCTAGCTTGAATTTTTTTCGAAAATTAGATGCCTCTAGAAACTTTGAAGTGGTCTTCTCTGGAAAACGATTTATAATTGAATGTATATAGAAGTTATTTTGAGATTAATGCAAGATCTTTCAACTTCATATTCGATAATATCAGAGGATTTAAAATATATTTAGGGGAGTGGGATTTATTCCAGCTGAGATTATTTTCAGGGGAACGAGGCCCCTCTTGGTTCTACCACCATACCCCTAAACACTAATTATAGTTTTCCTTACCTATAATATTTTTAATTTAATTTTTCAAGAATATATTTAAAGTGGTTTTCCCCATGGCAAATGTTTAAATGTGTATGACCAAAAAACTATTTATAGTTGTCCTCGCCTTTAAATTCTCAAATGATGGCAAATTTTCAAGAACATTTCGCAGGATTTATCCCAATTTTACTGGTGAGTGGCGACCCTGAAAATATTACTTGTGGTATATCCCTCACAATTAACTACAAATAACACTATCACCTACTGACAAAATATTAATTTAGCTCCATCTCTCACAATCTATTACAAGTAACACACTTAATTCACGTCCTAGCAAAATATTACTTTGGATAAATACCTCGCAATTAATTACAAGTAACATTGTTAAATCATTTATTGACAAAATATTACTTGATATAGGCTAATATATCTGTTGCCTGCAGCAGTGTGTTGTTTTAATCTCAAACAAGTTCACGATACCTATTTAGAGCCAAATCGTCAAAGCCATTTTTTCCCCCAAATTTTTGAAAAAGCACTCATCGATAAACTACCCACAAATGACAATGTATTAAAAAAACAAGTAAACTTATACAATGTTATTTGCCATGTTAGACATTCCCAAGATACCAATTTAGAACCGAATCATCAACTCTCTTTTTAAAATATTTCAAGTCTTTGAAAAATCACTCATCACACTTCAAAATTTTTTTGACCAAAAACCAAATAGCCTCTAAGTTGTTGGTTCGGATTCCACGTTAAACTGTAGGTCCTTCATTTCATCTCACAATCACCCTACCATTACACATTAGCGTAAGTGCGTATAACCCGAATGGGTAGTAAGACGCGGTGCTAATAATAATAATAATAATATCTTGAAATAATTTTTTTTTTCAGGATCACAATACTTTATCCTGGTATTAGTAAGTAAAAGAATGGTTACCCTGCTATGTGTTTGGACACTACTCAGCAACAAGAAAACTGCTCACTGAGGGCTGTCTGTCAATTCATGTGTAGCTAACATTGTATCACCACTCTCTAACACCAACAATCCTTATTGAGGACTGTCTGGTTTATTAGCAATACATGCGTAGCTAACATTGTATCACCACTCTCTAACACCAACACTTGCTTAGTGAGGAAGTAGACTCGATACTTCCTAGTTTATAAACTAAACATTTTAATATGACAAAGTTTATACTATGCTTTGTAACCTTGAATACAAACACTTGAACTAAGACGCTTTAGCTTTTACTCTTTGAAACACATTTATTGTATGTTAGTATTTTTAAAAATATATTACTAATCTAGATGCCTACTACATCATGCCTGTTCCATTCTATCTTGGTCCATCAAGTTTACCCTTTCGTTAAACCAGTAGCGTGCCTGGACATTTCCATCAGGGGGCCACTGGGATTTTACCAAGTTCCCTCCCATATCATCGTCTGATATTTTTTTTAATAAGATTTCTTTAAAAGATATTTGGAGCTTCCCACCCCCAGATAAAAAAAATGGATGGCTCTCTAATTTATTTGTAGTTATCATTACATGGATTTATTTCAATTAGATGCTTCTAAAGAAAAAGGAAAAATAAACTACCAATAATAAATTTGATGAAGAAAGCCCACCTAGGGAAAAAGGAAAGATGTGGGAAAGAATCCAATGCACAAAGGTGACATCTTCCTTTCTTCTGTCTTCTATAGTAGAAGTAGTCACACACACATTTTAACACAAATATAATAATATTTCGGCATTGTTGCCTTTATCAAACACAAAGAAGAAGAGAGTACAAATAACACAAACAATGGATTACTCCATTTTGAATTTTGAATTAAACTGTTAGAAACAAATTGTGCCAACTGTTTTTGGGAGTAGAGATAAATTCCTCGGTTGTGGTTAATATTTATAGAAAACTGATGATGATGATAATAATAATAGATAAGAGAAAATAATAATAATATAATAATAATGTTAAATTTGGAAAATAATAATATAGAAATAAACTATCTTCTGTTGAGGCCTGGTGGTAATCTTGATTTGGTGATCCATTGGTGGGCCAGTTCCCACTGTCTAAGTTGAGAACTGTTGCACTGTTTGGGAAATGCTCTTAATATTTTGGTGGTGTAGCAGGTTTGAAAGTCCTGCTTGTGGGTACTAGCATGGATGGGTACAGGCTTGTCCGGATCTTTGTGGTTTGTGTCAAAACGATGATTGTTCATTCGCTGTCTGAGAGAACCTGTAGTGAGGCCTATATATTCTGCATCACATGATTTGCACTGTAGTTGATATATCAAATTATTGGTTTTGCAATTGTAATACCCAGGGATTTTGTATTCCAATTTGGTTACTTTGCTGTTGAAGGATGTAGCTGGTAGGTGGATTCCACATGCGCTGCAACGGGTGCTACCTCAAGTCGGTTTTCTTCTCGGATTCTCGTGTGGTCAGGAAGTTTGGGACGGACTAGAATATGGGTACACGCATGGCTCCTTCATATGCAAATCTTTACATGGGACTACTAGAAGAACGCTTTCTACATTCTCAGCCCATCAAACCATATCTATGGCTTCGCTACATTGACATTTTCATGATCTGGCCTCACTCCGAAGAATCCTTGGACGTCTTTCTAGATAATCTCAACAATTGCAGCCCCCTAAGCTTCACCCACAATAAATCACATCATAGTCTTACCTTCCTTGATGTGAATCTGTTCCTTGAAAATAACCAAATTCGTACCACTGTACATATAAAACCCACCACTCACCAACAATACCTCCACTTCCATAGCAGCCATCCTTCATACACTAAAAGGTCTCTACCATTCAGCCTTGCCACACGAGCCAAACGGATATGTTCAGAACCCGACGATTTAACTGAATATTGTAAACAACTCTCCACAGTTTTCCAAAGTAGAGGTTACCCCAAGCCTCTAATAGACAACCAAATCTCCAGAGCACTCTCCAGGGATGACTACGACCCTCCAAAAAAAGTTGAGGACATCCCTCTCACAACCCAATACCATCCTGGTCTACAACGTATCAACACCATCCTTAAATGTGGTTACAAATTCCTAACCAGTTCTACCCAGACCCAAAACCTTCTTAGTTCACCCCCAAGAGTTACTTTCAAATGGCCACCCAATCTCCACAATATTCTAGTTCATCCCAAACTTCCTGACCCCAAGAGAATCCGAGAAGAAAAACCGACTACCAAAGGTTCACACCCCTGCGGTAGCACCCGTTGCAGCACATGTGGAATCCATCTACCAGCTACATCCTTCAACAGCAAAGTAACCAAATTGGAATACAAAATCCCTGGGTATTACAATTGCAAAACCAATAATTTGATATATCAACTACAGTGCAAATCATGTGATGCAGAATATATAGGCCTCACTACAGGTTCTCTCAGACAGCGAATGAACAATCATCGTTTTGACACAAACCACAAAGATCCGGACAAGCCTGTACCCATCCATGCTAGTACCCACAAGCAGGACTTTCAAACCTGCTACACCACCAAAATATTAAGAGCATTTCCCAAACAGTGCAACAGTTCTCAACTTAGACAGTGGGAACTGGCCCACCAATGGATTACCAAATCAAGATTACCACCAGGCCTCAACAGAAGATAGTTTATTTCTATATTATTATTTTCCAAATTTAACATTATTATTATTATTATTTTCTCTTATCTATTATTATTATCATCATCATCAGTTTTCTATAAATATTAACCACAACCAAGGAATTTATCTCTACTCCCAAAAACAGTTGGCACAATTTGTTTCTAACAGTTTAATTCAAAATTCAAAATGGAGTAATCCATTGTTTGTGTTATTTGTACTCTCTTCTTCTTTGTGTTTGATAAAGGCAACAATGCCGAAATATTATTATATTTGTGTTAAAATGTGTGTGTGACTACTTCTACTATAGAAGACAGAAGAAAGGAAGATGTCACCTTTGAGCATTGTATTCTTCCCACATCTTTCCTCTTTCGCTAGGTGGGCTTTCTTCATCAAATTTATTCTTGGTAGTTTATTTTTCCTTTTTCTTTAGTTTTATCAATTTCCTATATTATAAAATTATCTAGCCATTGGGCCACCTCATTTTTAATCATAATAATTAGATGCTTCTAGAATCTTTAGGTTAGCTTCATAAATATTTTCAATGTATTTAGAGTTCAATGTGTTCTTCTCCCAACAAATAGTTAATTTTTACGAGTTGTTTTTAGGTGATGCATTACTTACCATCACAATTGTCACACAAATAAACCAGAGTAAATTCAAGCCCATTTATTATTTCCTTTTCTAGTTTATAGTGACCTAATGTACATGATTTGGAGTGTTCATCTAATTTAATTATCTGTTTAGAAAAAGGCATTACCTGTAGTGGAAGAATCCTGTGTTCTTTCAACCTTTCAATATTTTCTATGAAAAGATTGTGGTAAGGTATTTTCATTACTATATTCATATTTTGAAATAGTGTTTTCACTAACGAGTGAAGGATGTTCCACATTCGGTACTAAATCCTCCAATTCGTCATCTTCATCAAAAAAGTATGTGTCTGCCTGCATATGTTTGGAATTGGAGGTTCCTGCAGTTGGTGTAAAGTCTTCACTTTCTTGGGCGCAAGTCCTAAAAAACCATTAAGTATATATATATATTTTACATAGTAATTTATTTATTACAGAACATCTTACCATTCATCTAACTATTCTCATTTAGTTATCATAATCGGGTAAGAGTGAGTAAAGTAGAATAAAGAGTAAATGTACCGCGTTTGTATGGAGGAAGCGTGGGAAACTGTTACTAAAAGAAGCTTTAGTAGATTACACCAAGTCGGAATTCAAACCTTGACCTCCCACTCACTAACAAACTAGAAAAACGTGTAATTTACTCGGCATGCATACTGATTAGGGTTTATAATCACTAACCCATAACTTATAAATTATATTATAATACAATCATCACCTTATATTTTGTGTATATCTAAGGACTATTTTAAACTTTAGGTAGCCAACACACTCGATTACAAAAACTTGCCATCATTTCCGTTTGGAACCAATTTAACGTGGCCACATTTCACGTACAAGACTGTACATTTTTTTTACAATTTATTTATCAACATAAATATATTTGGCACAGTTTTGGCATATTCACAGAATTTTTTTATAAAATAAACAAATAAAATATGCCTAAATATACTTTAACAAACACAAAATACAAATATTAGTTGTAATATTTTCTAACTACAGTTACCTTTTAAGTGATTCAAATTTGTTTCCAGTGAATTATGATTCTTCTTTCTGGATTCTCCATCTCTTCTTTAAATCTCTGGATCGTTTTCTTCTTTTGCATACTTTACTTGGAAATGAACGAGGCTTAGACATTTTGTACACAGTAAAATTCACATAAAAGTTGATTAATATCAAGGCCATAGTCGGGAAATTTTATTAACGATATATATGGCTTTATTTATGGTTTAAACAATACCAAAATTGATGTACAAGTACAAATTAGGGGGCTCTGTTACCATAAAAAGCACTTCAGAGAGCATCCAGAGATGTTTAATAATTATAATCTTTTCTAGACTTCGACAGCTATGGTGTTATGTTGCCATAAAAAATGCTTCTAGAGGAGTTTAATACTTAGAATTTGTCCTAGCCTCCATCAATTGGGCGATGGGCCTCCCCTCCCCACCCCCGAAATTATTGGATGGCTACGGCCTTCATCAATATAATTATATTTATGCCAGTTAAATGGTAGCCTACACTCAAACTAAAATATAAAACTAAACAATGTCAAAGAATACTGGTAACAATAGACTGTACAGCTTTCACACATTAAATAGCTAACAGGCAAGAACAGTCTAAAATATCATAATATTACTCTTCATGTGTTTTTGTACCACAATACTTTTCCCAGCTGGTTTTGAAAAGTTTGCTAATGATCTTCATCCCCCTCATCTCTCCCCGCCCACCCGCCGCTGTCGATCAAAACACAAGCGGTCACTCCTACCTGTGTTTGATTCTCAACAGTACGGCCCGGTTTGGCTGTATTTATTTCTGTGAAAATCACATAATTTCGGGCAATATTCTATCCAGTTTTTAAAATATGATAGTAACAATTGTATGAAAAACGTCAAATGAACCAGTATTTATTGCTAAATAAGGAGAGTTAAATTTAATTTCAAAATACAAAGTAGTTTTCTATTAGGAAATTTATTTGTAAAAGAATGAGAGAGTCTGCCGCCGATTCAGTTTCATCATTTATTAAATAAAAATTAATATGTTGGAAAATATGGTACAGACCGTGCCTAAAATATGTTTACCATATAGTGCTATACTATCCGTACATGCATAAAATTTTTTAAGGCTTTTGCTTGTATTACTTAATACTTGTATACGAATTAGTATTATTAAGTTAAATTAAGCATTATAACTATTTAAACATAAAAAAATACATAACAATGTTGCTCTATTATTACTTATTTTAATATTTTTATTCTATTAAAAAGGCTCACAACCATAAAAATAAGCAAATAAAATAAAATATTATCGCTCTTGCACAGCCTTGAGACTGATGAGCACTATGTATGAGTCACTAGACTGACTCATGGATACAGACTTTTGGATAAGATAATTAATTGAGAACCCTGCTATAATTATATTACTAGATTAACCAGATCATGTTCTGAACATTAAATCATTAGTTCCCAAACCTTGGTTCATGGCACTCTTAGTGTATCAGGATTCTTTTACGGCTCCCAAAGTTGGAACATATAACTACCTAACACTTGCACATATTTAAAATTCACAAACCATTTATTTAAAAAGTATTAAATTGGTATATATTTTGAACAATTAAATAATTGAATGAATAAATCGTAAGTCGTAATTACTGGAACAGGTGAGCCTGTTGTTCACTGCACATCTTTTCAAATCTTGGAATTAAAGTGGACACAGCGAGGTCCTGTTCCTGTTCCACGTTGATTTTAAAACCATACTTGCTTTTTATCACATCACCTTCTTTACACAAATATATTGGCACAAATGGAACTAAAATTCGCTAAGCTTTACCACTTAGCAGCAGATATTCTTTATTTTACTGATATCTTAAAGTCAGTTCGATGCTGTCAAATTTTGTCTCTAGTGTATTGTCGCAAGACAGCTCAATACATTTTCTTCTTCTATTGAAGTAAGTCCAAATGGAGCTTTGTTCCTGAACGAGTCTTTAATCCATGAATTCATGCAATCTTATCGATATCATCTTCTTAGAAGTATATTTATAACCAGTTGATAAGCTGTGATAGGTGCTCTTCAAAAACAGGTTTTAGGTTGCGAGAGAAATCAACTTCATTGGAGATCACAAACTGATGCAACAAGGGGAAACAATCTTTTCCACCATCTTCATAATTTTTCTTCTCTATAGCTATAATTTTTTTCTTCTGAAAGCTGAAATTTTCTCTACTAGTTTCAAAATGTGCATGCTGCCTCCCTGCAGGCAGTGATTTAACACATTTACATTTTCAAAGATATCAGATAAGAATGCTAGTTTGTTATCCCTCTTACTGGTACTTCGGGGTAACTGGTTTGGTCTAGTCGAAGTCCAGTTTCCGGGCGACCTTGATTTCCATGCGTCGATCTCGCGGGTCCAGTGGATGGGGGTGGGGAAGGGAGATGTGGGAGAAAACATAGGCGGGTTCTGGGGTGGTCAGGGCGTGTAGATGGTAACCCTCAGGGCTGAAGGGGGAAATCGGAGTAGGTGGGGGGTCGGATGGTTGGTGAGAGGGGAAGGCGAGGGGAGGAGTTGGCTAACTCGGGTGCAGGGACTCTTGAAGATGCTGGAGCGGAGTGTTGACGTTCGGGGGTCTGGTGGTTGCAGTCGGGATCGTAGAAGATGGGTCCACGGGTGGAGTATTGTTTCGTTGTCGTCTTCTTTAGGGTCTTCTGTCGGTGGACCTTGCCGGCGCGGCGGGTGTATCCCATCCCGTGAGTTGACCGTCGGAAGGGTCGATGAAGGTTGGAGGTTTATAGGGCAGAGTCCCGGCAACACGAAGTCGCGGTGGGAGGTGAGGATCTGTCCCGGCAACACGGAGTCACGGTGGGAGGCAAAGGAAACTGTCCCGGCAACACGGAGTCGCGGTGGGAGGCAGGGGAACAGTCCCGGCAACACGGAGTCGCGGTGGGAGTTCGGGGATAGCTGTGGAAGGAATAGGGAGTAATGAAATGCTCTTTCAAACAAATAAAGACGATTTAATATATAGCTCTTTCGTACAGTGGTTTGCCAGGGTTGGGTCACCACTGAAAAAAGCTCCAGAGATCATCGTGTTATATACCCTCCACTGCTGCCCGGCCTTGACCAATGGGGAAAACAGGGGCTTCCTATTGGCGCGAGAAACCGTTAGAGACAGTGTCCATCCCGCGAGCCAATAGGAAGCGCTGGCACTGTGAGCTGTGGTGGAGTCGCCACGGACGGCTCAGACAACATGGACTGTGGGCCAGACCGGCAGTAGAGAGGGAGGTTGAAGCGGCCGGTGCAAGTACGAAGGAAAGATACAAGGCTGACTGAACAGTGAGGCACATCAAGTTTTACCAAAAAATCTGTTTCCATGAAGTGTTTGACATACTCATGTTTTTCTTCTTAAAGGAAAGTATACAGTTATTGTAGTAATTCAAACATACGGGACAATACATTGCCACAAGAGAGCCATCGCAAGGAGCAACAGTACAACAAAGGTGTGTATTCAGCTCCTATGTCCTCTACCAAATTTTTGAAAACCTTGCTTTCATTGCTCAAGTTTTTATAAAATTTACCATACTCACCACACATTCTGAGGCCTGATTCTGTGGAAGACTCAGCTGCTTTGATGTGAGTACTTCTCTGTGAATGATGCAATGGGTCAATTAATTGGTCTTTGAGATCCTCCGCCATGTGCTGGATTCTGCGACTGGTAGTATTTTCAGACAAAGGCACCTTTGAAAGAAGTTTCCCTACAGACTCCCCAATCATATTTTAAACAAAATCTACATCAGCCAGTAGAATTAGTTGTTCTGCGATAGTAAGGGTTTTTTTACACTTTGCTACTCTATATGCAACCTTGTATAATGCTAGCAAACCATTGCTTGGTATCGACACCTGCTGAAAAAAGTACCTTTTTGTTGTTTTAATTCTCTTAACATTCTGGTGAAATAGTTGCGAGATTTATCAACCATGTTTCGATGATTGGTTTGTAAATGGCATTTTAGCATGAACTCTGGTGCCAAAACTTGCATACACATTACACCCTGTGGTCTCTCTTCATCATTGGCATCTGTTGATATAAAGTCAAAATCCAAATAATTGTCATCGTATTTACGAAATTTCCACGTCTTCACACACCCATCACTTGTTTGTGGTATGCCCTCATTTACACTCCTACAATGCTTATTAATGTTCAATAAAAATGTGTCCATTTTTAGAAAGATAAGAACAACAACTTTTAAAAGTTCACTTGAGCACAACGACATTCACTTTGTTCAATCTTAAAAGAATTAAGTTCGCATCGACAGCTATTTATATAGAAACATCAACTACTGAGAAATTTTGATAAATAACTAGAACAATTCATTCACTATATTTAAATTGATGCGGCGAGTGACCTACGTCTGTTATTGCAGTAGGCTGAGAAACAACTACCTTCTAGACTGCTTTATACTAGAGCAATACAAAGTTATTAAACAACTCTATTAAAATTCTGACATCAAACACCATCTAGTTTTATTCTTAAGAAGTGAAACAGTTAGTGGTTTGTACAGTGTTTGGTAGATGTCCTTCCTAGCATCGCATCAACACATCAATGGTCTGATTCTAAACCACGGGGGCTGTCATTTCATCAATATTGGGATATTTTGCGACACCTCCAGGCGCCACGGTATGCAATTTGGGAACCAATGCATTACATTAGTAAATCATTACTCAATTATCCTAATAACAAGAACTAAATGTATTAGATTGTTGTATTACAGCATGGTTACAAGATTGCAATAAATTTTCACTTTAAACTTTAACACAGCAAAGTGTGTTATTCTATGAAATAATTAGTTAAATTATCACAACACAACAATATTATACACTTTAACTGACCCAGTCAGGCAATTCATGAAAACCTAGTTATATGATGAAATAACAGATTTTACACTTTAACAGTAACATATATACAAATTTCAGCCATATTTTTTCTAGCCGTATCACTAAACCACTTAAATTTGATTAATTTGCAAACTTTTTAACGTAAAATATATTTATTTATTGACTTCTTTTAAGATAATACAACTTCTTGTATAACAAAATTAAATGGTTTTATTTACCTTAATTTGAATCTAAAAGGAAAATCTCAAATCATATTTCAAATGATAGCAGAAATAGAATAACAAAAATTACAAATAAATTTTTTTATTTATTTTTTGCATCATTCTACCCACCCAGACTATTTGTAAATTCACCAAGCAGTTAGAGATGATTAAGGTAGAGTTTAAATAAAATGTAAACCTATTTGCTTGAAAGGAAAGTGGGAATATATATATTTATGGAAAAAGAACTTTATTTTACCCAACTGGGATTCAAACACTGACCTCCTTGTCACTTGGAAACCAGAGACTGATGCCCTTGTCGTCTTGCCCATTGTTGTAGGCACCAAGAAAATAAATAATTTACTAACAATAAAATATTTTCAAATTATCTTTGTC
Source organism: Timema cristinae (assembly GCA_039000515.1). Classification (NCBI taxonomy): domain Eukaryota; kingdom Metazoa; phylum Arthropoda; class Insecta; order Phasmatodea; family Timematidae; genus Timema; species Timema cristinae. The sequence continues at coordinate 5,850,191 of JBCFYV010011135.1, forward strand.
TATAAGAGATTTTTTTATGAAGATCATCTGATTTTTTTGATGACTAAACCTGTTATGTAAACTGAAAAAGGATCACTTTAATGTAATCCTTAAGGCTGAGCTGATGTTGATTATTATTCCGATCATCGGCAGGCTGATTATGGCACAATTGGCTAAGCTGATGATCGGCAATTTGAAATCAATCTGTTGAACTGTCTAGCTACAAGGAAGGGACTGTCTTGTCGCGGAAAGGAGTGGGGGGTCGTTCACTGGTCATCATTGAGAGGACAGTCTTTGATGACTCTAGAGTGAGACAGAGTGAGGTAGATTTCAAGGTCAACAGACTTGAGAAAGTGTGAAAGACCGAGAGGGTAAATTTAAGGGGTGATTAAACACTGGTCCATAACTACTGGACTGCTAAGATAATGATTCACCTTAAGTAGCCTACTTAATTTATAAATTTTATAAATATTAACTGATTACTATATTTATTGATTTATCACTATGTTTTGGTTAAAGCATATTATTTAAAATATAAATAATAATAACTGTTAACTACTCTTCACGGAAGAGATAAAAACAAATAAAGAGAATCTTAGCTGTTGAATAAAACTTAATGCTAGTTTTGAAATAATGATAAATTATTAATAATTTTTCTCACAATTGAGCATTATATATCTATATCAAAGAAGTCTAAAGACTTACCTACAGTGTACTTCCCCCTCTCCCTTACCTGCAGTGTACTTCCCCCTCTCCCTTACCTGCAGTGTACTTCCCTCTCTCTCTTACCTGCAGTGTACTTCCCCCTCTCCCTTACCTGTAGTGTAATTCCCCCTCTCCCTTACCTGCAGTGTTCTTCCCCCTCTCCCTTACCTGCAGTGTACTTCCCCCTCTCCCTTACCTGCAGTGTAATTCCCCCTCTCCCTTACCTGCAGTGTACTTCCCTCTCTCCCTTACCTGCAGTGTACTTCCCCCTCTCCCTTACCTGCAGTGTACTTCCCCCTCTCCCTTACCTACAGTGTACTTCCCCCTCTCCCTTACCTACAGTGTAATTCCCCCTCTCCCTAACCTGCAGTGTACTTCCCCCTCTCCCTTACCTACAGTGTACTTCCCCTCTCCCTTACCTGCAGTGTACTTCCCCCTCTCCCTTACCTGCAGTGTAATTTCCTCCCATCTCCCCTCTCCCTTACCTGCAGTGTAATCCTTCCCACCCTTCTCCCTTACCTGCAGTGTAATTCCCCCTCTCCCTAACCTGCAGTGTACTTCCCCCTCTCCCTTACCTGCAGTGTAATTCCCCCTCTCCCTTACCTGCAGTGTACTTCCCCCTCTCCCTTACCTGCAGTGTAATTCCCCCTCTCCCTTACCTGCAGTGTATTCCCTCTCCCTTACCTCAGTACTTCCCTCTCCCTTACCTGCAGTGTAATTCCCTCTCCCTCCGCATTCTTCCCCCTCTCCCTTACCTGCAGTGTAATTCCCCCTCTCCCTTACCTGCAGTGTACTTCCCCCTCTCCCTTACCTGCAGTGTAATTCCCCCCTCTCCCTTACCTGCAGTGTACTTCCCCCTCTCCCTTACCTGCAGTGTAATTCCCCCTCTCCCCTTCCTAGCAGTGTATTTTCCCCCTCTCCCTTACCTGCAGTGTAATTCCCCCTCTCCCTACCTGCAGTGTAATTCCCTCCCTCCTCCCTTACCTGCAGTGTACTTCCCCCCCTCATCCCTTTACCTGCAGTGTAATTCCCCCTCTCCCTTACCTGCAGTGTACTTCCCTCTCTCCCTTACCTGCAGTGTAATTCCCCCTGCCCCTTACCTGCAGTTGTACTTCCCCTCTCTCCCTTACCTGCAGTGTATTCCCCCTCTCCCTTACCTGCAGTGTACTTCCCCCTCTCCCTTACCTGCAGTGTAATTCCCCCTCTCCCTTACCTGCAGTGTACTTCCCTCTCTCCCTTACCTGCAGTGTATTCCCTCCCTCCCTCTCCCTCCTACCTGCAGTGTACTTCCCCCTCTCCCTTACCTGCAGTGTACTTCCCCCTCTCCCTTACCTGCAGTGTACTTCCCCCTCTCCCTTACCTGCAGTGTATTCCCCCTCTCCCTTACCTGCAGTGTACTTCCCTCTCTCCCTTCCTGCAGTGTACTTCCTCCTCTCCCTTACCTACAGTGTACTTCCCCCTCTCCCTTACCTGCAGTGTACTCTCCCACTCATTCCTCCCCTTACCTGCAGTGTACTTCCCCTTCTCTCCTTACCTGCAGTGTACTTCCCCCTCTCCCTTACCTCAGTGTTTCCCCCTCTCCCTTACCTGCAGTGTATCCTTCCCCCTCTTCCCCTACCTGCAGTGTACTTCCCCCTCTCCCTTACCTGCAGTGTACTTCCCCCTCTCCCTTACCTACATGTGCTTACCCCTCTCCCTTACTGCAGTGTACTTCCCCCTCTCCCTTACCTGCAGTGTACTTCCCCCTCTCCCTTACCTACAGTGTACTTCCCCTCTCCCTTCCTGCAGTGTACTTCCCCCTCTCCCTTACCTGCAGTGTAATTCCCCCTCTCCCTTACCTGCAGTGTACTTCCCTCTCTCCCTTACCTGCAGTGTATTCCCCCTCTCCCTTACCTGCAGTGTAATTCCCCCTCTCCCTTACCTGCAGTGTACTTCCCCCTCTCCCTTACCTGCAGTGTACTTCCCCCTCTCCCTTACCTACAGTGTACTTCCCCCTCATCCCTTACCTGCAAATTTTATTCCCCCTCTCCCTTACCTGCAGTGTACTTCCCCTCTCCCTTACCTGCAGTGTACTTCCCCCTCTCCCTTACCTGCATTTAACTTCCCCCTCTCCCTTACCTGCAGTGTACTTCCCCTCTCCCTTACCTGCAATTTACTTCCCCTCTCCCTTACCTGCAGTGTACTTCCCCTCTCCCTTACCTGCAGTGTACTTCCCTCTACCTGCAGTGTACTTCCCTCTCCCTTACCTGCAGTGTACTTCCCCCTCTCCCTTACCTGCAGTGTGTACTTCCCCCTCTCCCTTACCTGCAGTGTACTTCCCCCTCTCCCTTACCTGCAGTGTACTTCCCTCTCTCCCTTACCTGCAGTGTAATTCCCCCTCTCCCTTACCTGCAGTGTACTTCCCCCTCTCCCTTACCTGCAGTGTACTTCCCCCTCTCCCTTACCTACAGTGTGCTTCCCCTCTCCCTTACCTGCAGTGTACTTCCCCCTCTCACCTAACTGCAGTGTACTTCCCCCTCTCCCTTACCTGCAGTGTACTTCCCCCTCTCCCTTACCTACAGTGTGCTTACCCCTCTCCCTTACCTGCAGTGTACTTCCCCCTCTCCCTTACCTGCAGTGTACTTCCCCCTCTCCCTTACCTACAGTGTGCTTCCCCCTCTCCCTTACCTACAGTGTGCTTCCCCCTCTCCTTACCTGCAGTGTACTTCCCCCTCTCCCTTACCTGCAGTGTACTTCCCCCTCTCCCTTACCTGCAGTGTACTTCCCCCTCTCCCTTACCTGCAGTGTACTTCCCCCTCTCCCTTACCTACAGTGTGCTTACCCCTCTCCCTTACCTGCAGTGTACTTCCCCCTCTCCCTTGCCACAGTATAGTGTATTTATTATTATTATTATTATTATTATTATTATTATTATTATTAGCACCGCGTCTTACTACCCATTCGGGTTATACGCACTTACGCTAATGTGTAATGGTAGGATGATTGTGAGATGAAATGAAGGACCTACAGTTTAACGTGGAATCGGAACCACGGTGGAGGCCTGGCATTCCCCACATTGACAAGATGTTTGTCAGGTAGGAGGTGTGTCAGATATGGGTGATAGTGTATTAAGTTTGAGTAAATAAAATAAATCGATTCTTATTATAATTCAGTAGAAAATGAAAAAATTTTAAATAATATTCAAATAACCCTCATAATTTAAATAATTTCAATAGAAATTTTAATTCAAATAGATTTAAACAAATATTTCAAAGTCAAACCAATAAAATATTTTGTAAATTTAAATGATTATATCAAATTTTATATATTAAATATTTATAATTATATATCAATATATATATATATATATATTATATATATATTTATATATATATATATATATATATATTATATATATGTTGATTTTTGAATTACTATGTTAAAACTTGTAAAAGCTTTGACATTATTAGATGAAATATAAATAATAACATAAATGGAGGTGAGCGGATAGCATTTTAATTAATCATATATTAAAATTTTGAATAGATATTAATACAAATCAAATGGTTACTTTTAATATATTTTTGATATAAAATATTTGTATAAGTTAATTTCTTTTGAAAATAGTGTTTTATATTTAATCATTGGAAAACAGCATAAAAAAGTAATTTTATTACCCTTCTTAAAAATTAATATCTTCTAGGTTTGAAACCTCTTAAATGTTTTTTTTTTATGTTTAATTACCTCTAAAGATGCTCTCTTTTTGCACATTATATTTGTTGGTTCTCTAGTTTAACACCTTAAGGTTCTTTAGGTTTGAAACCCCCTAAAAATGTTCTTTAGGTCCAAAGCCTCTTAACTGTTCTCTTGGTTTGGACCACATTAAATATTTCTTATGGTGGCACCTCTTAAAGGTTTAGTTGCTAACAACAGACAGCCTGAGCCCTCATAAATGGTTGTTGACCTTGGGAAGCTACTTCCTCCCACCCTCATTTCCATGCCCCAAATCATGATAGAGTAGACTATATCTCTGTCCCTCTTTACATCTTTCAAGCTCTCTCATTTTCTACACCTAACAAACAACCTTTGGTAGAGCACCTCCCAACCTGTTTGTCTCTCCACAAGCTTTAAATATCCACCCTCCTCTCCTTTAAGCATGTCACAGACCAAACAAAGAAGACAACTGTCTATGCCTGCAGTACCTGCTCGAACAATAAGCATATTGTTTCCCAGCCCTAAACTTGCAACTTGCCTGGGATGGAGCCAATCCCAACCAACTTCCAGGAAGGGATGAATTACCGACATTTCATCAAGTGTTTGGGGCCTCTAGTTCATTCCTAAAATTAATATGTTTCTCATTTAACTTATTTATAATACTACTCTCCAGCTATGTAATGATGCATTTATATTATTATATAAAACAAAAACTGTTCCTACTTGAACCATACAGCTCCCTTCAACCACTGTTTTGATTTTATTCTCATATGCTTACACCCGATATTATCAGTCTTATATTAGATTCAATCATCATTTTTTCAATTTGTCTTTTTTTATTTAAACTCTTGTATAATATTATTTTGAAGACAACTGGTAGAGGGAGGCCATGATGAACACATGTACAAATATTTAAACCATAATCTAATTTGAAACAGGTTTTCTCATTATATAATATTTAAATGTAAAAAATAGTTCAAAATGTTCCCAACAGATTGCGGTAAATGTTAGAGAATGTTTGACGCTTAAAAGCAGTTGACATAGTTAAGAGGTTAACTTTCCTTCTATATTTTCTTACTATCCATTCTTGTCACTCCTATAGTATCTCTCAGATATTTCATTTCACAGGCTTGAATTCTGCTTCTAATTAAATTATATTATTTCATGCAGGGATATCCATAGTGCCGCTGGAGTGCTAGTAATGATGCGTTCTACGCAGCTTGAGCCCACTGCTGCCACCTACTCAGCCCTGTTGCAAGGCTATGCAACTGTAGGGGATGTGGCAGGGCTGCAGGAAACATACCAAAAAGCAGCCAACGCTCACATAGCTCTATCAGAGAAGCAAATTCTAGAGGTTTTAAAGTGTGCAGTCATCACTGGTCATAGGAACCTCATGACTCATGTAAGTGTCATTGCTAGAAAGTGTGTAGTAACTACTGTCTTTGAGAATACAATATTTTCATTTTTAAATCAATTGGGATTCTAATATGATTAGCAACACTTTTGGATCAAAACCAAATCAATTATTTGATTCAGGGTGTCTACCATCCGGGAAAAATCAGGGAAAACGGGAATTAGCCGGGAATTTGAAGTGATCGGAAAAAAACGGGAATAAGTCGGGAATTTGGTAAATCACAATAAAAATCCGGGAAATTATTCTACTCAAAATATGAAATACAATAATCAGTAAATTATGTAATTTTTTTGTTTGTAGCTGTATAATATATTTTTAACTCCAAGTAAACAATTTTAATTCAAATTTTAAAATTTATTATTATTATTAGGTGAGTTAGAAGGATGTGACATACTTTTTTAGTCAGGGAATTTTAGGAAATAATTCAGGGGAAATCAGGGAAAAGGTCGGGGATTTCATTGGTCAAGTTTAGTAGACACCATGTTGATTGTTAAATTATTACAAATCAAATATAAATTGATACCAAAAGGCATGTGAAAAGCTTAAAAAAACTTTGACTTTTCTTGAATATTTGTCATTGACATTGTTCCAAAAAATATTTTATTTGTTAAAACTATCATACATTGATAAACCCTGAAATGTCTAGATTTTTTGCAATAAATCACTTTTATACAAACATTTATATACATTTACACAATAAATTTCTTCCCCAGCATTTTTTTAACTGAAATATAGCTTCGATTCAGCTTGGGGAACCCCACCACAAAATTTATGATTAAGAAAGCTGTACAAGCAAGCGAAAAGAAAAATTTGTAAACGGTATAAATAAAAAGTGAAGCATTATCATCAATAACTAGACACTATTCCCAGAAAGCCTGAAGATATCTGCTATAACTTTTTTCTGGCTATATACAGCTTGGCTACCCACCTTTAAAGGTTTGAATTAAATCCAGCTCCTCTGTTTGTACTTTTAGAGGAGCTGATTCTACAATGGATAAAATCATCTAGTCCACTGTAGTGCTCTGAATGGCAATAATTTAGACCATCACTATTGGGTGGAAGAACTCAAGCATGTTGGCCACTAACCAACCAACTAATATTGCATTTATTTGATTTGATTTCATTTTGAATACAAAAAAAGTACCTTGCACATTGCTAAATACTAGTTTAAACTATATATATTTTTTATTAGGGTCCAAACACACTATGGTGGCCATACGGTCTAAGGTTTCACACTCACAACATACTAGACTACCTATAATGGAGAGATTATGGCTCAAATCCCAGTTGGGTGTACTGAGGGTAGTTTTTACTAAATAAAATAGTTTTCCTCTCTCCATTCACACACTTGTACACTTGTTCCAAATTCAACCTTACTCATCCTTAACCCATTAGCATAATTAGTACTTAGGCATATCTTTTTAACAGTTAGTAAGCCACCATGCTAAAAAAAAGTTCAATAAACTAGAGATGTCATGAGAAACCATGCTTAAACAATGAATGGTTTATTCATATTATGAAATTCTCAAGCGACCATGACCTTATTAAGACAAATAATGTGAGGTGATTTGTTAAAATAATTTGTAAGCTTGGCCATATGACATGCTTGAAACATGATGATAAAATTGTTTGTTATGCTAGTTTCTCTAAAAAGCAAGAGGGTTTGAAGCTTTAAAAACTTTGGGTATCTCAAACATGTCACCTTTAACTTCAATTCTAAAGTAAAATTCCAGATTCACTTAGGTTACTTTTTTTTGACAGTAAAAATATTTAAAGTTAAAATACACATTCATATTCATGATAAAATCCTGAAATAATTAAATTCCATTTAGTGATCGTAATTTAAATTATCAGCTTTAAAAACATATGTAAATCATGTTTGCATTACATTTAAAAAAACTATATTTGATACCTAAAGTTATATAGTTATTCATAAAGAATTTTATTAGTGGCAATCTGAAGTATTGGATTTTGTTAAATAAAAAGTTTTGATTCGGTATAAAAAGTCAGTAAATAAAAGATTATATCTCATTAAAGATAATTATTCTTTTCATTTTATAAAGTAATTGTATAATGTTTAAAAGAAGATACAAGAAAGGTGGATAGACACACAAAAAAGAAACAAACGCAAAGCCCAATCCCTCGATCTAAGTTTCATTCTATCGAAACTCATCATTAGGAAGTATGAAATGGGCAACACAACTTCTCAAAATAATAAATAATAACCAAAAAGGGGAATTTTTTTTTTTGTAAAGAATGATAGTACAGATAGAGAGAAAGAAACAATTAAAAGGAATAACATAAAGAACAAACACAGGAAATGGACATTGGATGTTAATATATATCTTTAAGGAAAACCTCTTTTCGTTTTATGAGGTAATTGTATTATATTGGGAAGAAGGTACAGGAAAATGGCAACAAATCAACTTCTTTTTAATGTTATACGGAAAAATTATGACCAAAGTTTAAACACCTAATAGATAGAGAATCCTAAAGATATCTTATGTTTAAAAATTAAGTGGCCCAATGGCTAAATAGTTTTATAATAAAGGAAATTGATAAAACTAATTTAAAAGGAAAAATAAACTACAAAGATTAAATTTGATGAAGAAAGCCCACAATAGGGAAAGAAGAAAAATGTGGGAAGAATCCAATGCACAAAGGTGACATCTTCTTCCTTTCTTCTGTCTTCTATAGTAGAAATAGTCACACACACATTTCAACACAAATATAATAATATCTCGGCATTGTTGCCTTTATCAAACACAAAGAAGAAAGAAGAGAATACAGATAACACAAACACTGTATTACTCCATTTTGAATATAAAGATAATCTGTTAGAAACACATTGTGCCAACTGTTTTTGGGAGTAAAGGTAAATTTATTGGTTATGGTTAATATTTATATAGGCCTAGTAATAATAAAAATAAAAAAATAAATAAATTGAAAAATGTTAATCTTATAGAAAGAAAAAAAATATATTTTCTGTTGAGGCCTATTCGCTGTCTGAGAGAACCTGTAGTGAGGCCTATATATTCTGTATCACATGAATGTAGCTGGCAGGTGGATTCCACATGTGCTGCAACGGGTGCTACCTCAAGTCGGTTTTCTTCTCGGATTCTCTTGGGGTCAGGAAGTTTGGGATGGACTAGAATATTGTGGAGATTGGGTGGCCGTTTGAAAGTGACTCTTGGGGGTGAACTAAGAAGGTTTTGGGTCTAGGTGAAACTGGTTAGAAATTTGTAACCATTTTTAAGGATGGTGTTGATATTTTGTAAACTAGGATAGTATTGTGTTGTGAGAGGGACGTCCCCAACTTTTTTTGGAGGGTTATAGTCATCCCTGGAAAGTGCTCTGGAGATTTGGTTATCTATTAGAGGCCTGGGGTAACCTCTGCTTTGGTGGAAAGCTGTGGAGAGTTGTTTACAATATTCAGTTAAATCATCGAGTTCTTAACATCCGTTTGGCTCGGGTGGCAAGGCTGAATGCTAGAGACCTTTTAGTGTCTGAAGGATGGCTGCTATGGTAGTGGAGGTATTGTTGGTGATTGGTGAGTTTTATATGTACATTGGTGCGAATTTGGTTATTTTCAAGGAACAGATTCACATCAAGAAAGGTAAGACTATGATGTGATTTATTGTAGGTGAAGCTTAAGGTGCTGCAATTGTTGAGATTATCTAAAAAATTGTCAAAGGATGTTTCATAGTGAGGTCAGATCATGAAAATGTCGTCAATGTAGCGAAGTCATAGATAGGGTTTGATGGGCTGAGATTGTAAAAAGCGTTCTTCTAGTAGTCCTATATAAAGATTTGCATATAAAGGAGCCATGCGTGTACCCATAGCTGTGCCCTTAATCTGTAGGTAGTGTTTGTCTATAAAACGGACGTTGTTAAATTGAAGGATCATCCTTGCCAGCTTCATAAGGGGAAGAAGGTACAGGAAAGTTGGATAGAAACATATAAAAGGGACGAACACAATATGGCTTTTACTATAGCTTCTTTAAGAGACAACCATTACCTCTTTGTCCAATGGCAGCGATGTAATGTATGAACTGTGTTCTTTTCATTACAAAAGCCATTTCATGTTCGTCCCTTTTATATGTTTTTATCCACTTTCCTGTACCTTCTTCCAAATATAATACAATTACCTCATAAAGCGAAAAGAGGTTTGACTTATTGAGATAATAAAAAATACAATTTTTTAAATTCTTTAAACAATTAATAACAAACATTTGTCAACAAAGATGCAGACATTATTGATCCTTATGTCAACCCAAAGAATAAATAAAGGAATGGGCTCAAGCCCGGTGCTTCATCGCCTTGATTCCTGCTGTCCTCCAGACCTTCCGCTGATTTTACCACCATATAATTGAATATAAAAGCAGGCTCAGTGAAGGGTTGGCAGGGGGGGTTGGGAGGGTTAAGAAGGAGACAATCAACCCAGGACGAGAAAGCTCCAACAACAACAATAAGAGGAGAGTAAAGGCATTTTACTTAAGTGACCCAGCAATAGGCTAGAAATAGTTGATATTGATTCAAAATCAAATTTGAGAATATTTCATATATTCAATTCGTTTTCACTTTATATTGAATAAAAAAGGACTTAACACACTTTTATTAGATACTTGAATTAAAAAAAAGAAAATGTTTTTTTCCTGACGTTGGATTATTTGTGTAATGTTACCTTGTGTTTTGTAGATAATCAAATGGTTGCCTATCCTTGACATGGAAACTGGTACGATTGCGAGCAACTTGGCTATCCACCTGGTCCACCTGGGCCATGAAGAAGCAGCATTCGCCCTTCTAGATATCCTACCCACTCCCCCAACTGGCAGTAAGGAAGAGGCAGCAGGGATTGGTTCTTTCCTTTTGCGCGAGGCTGTTGTGGCTGACCGGGTAAGACATGGGGACGAGTGTACCGGTATCTTGTACCTAGCTCTGACAACGAGCTAGGTTGTAGTAATCTATGCGTAGGGGGAGGGCAACCCATCATCCGTTATGGCGGGTGTAGAAACTGATAAAAGGGAGTTGTTTTATATCTCTGAGAAAACAATATATAAAGTGGTGAAAGGTATTACTCAGTCAGAAACAGGAACAATATGACTCATAATTTAAGGAGATAGTTCAACATTACTTAAACAAATTCAATAAAGAGATAAATCCAAGTCTCTTATTTAAACAAATAGATTAGGGACAGGATGGTTGATTTAAATAAATTATTTTGGTTGGCATAGTATCAAAAATTAACGCAAAGAAATATAAAGACTTCACACAATTTCCTTTACATTTTAAAAATATTTTCAAACAAAATAAGAACTTGTATGAATTTCAAAGAAAATTACACTTTACAAAATTTTTAATGTTTGTTAACATTTGAATAATCTTTTGGGCTAAAATATTTTCTAGTTCTTACATTGGCATCTTTTGGCCAGTTTTCATGGTGTTTTGTTTGTATATTTTCTTCTTATTTTGAACCTTCAAGTTTTAGGGTTCTGCGAGCTTGTATATTTTCATTCGAGTCAAACTCGAGCCGAATATTTCAAAAAGCTCCTGAATTCTAGTATAGATTCATAATTTTTAAATGTTAATTAGTATATATTTATTTTAAATTTAAAATACCCTAGTATATTGAAATATCACAAGTCAAAACAAACATATAATATAAATATCACATCTTTAAAATTAGAGATTTAAAAAATATTTGAAAACAACCCAATTGTTCTTGAAATAAGAATACACCTATTTTTATAAATAGTAAATACTTTTGAAAATAAAAGTTAAAAAATGGAAATATTGGTTTTTAAATGAGAAATAACACTTTAAAAAATAATTATAGAACTCTATTATGTCATCAAATTTGAGATTCGATTCCATCTCATAAAACCAGTTTCGCAGGTGTCTACGTATCAATGGTCATATGGAAAAAAATCTGAAGCAATTGTTATTATTAGTTGTGAGGGTAACTTGATTTATCTTAATAAAATGATATGTTACTTACATACATTTGTGTAGTAAAATATTTCCCAAGTGATTTTAGTTCATAAAGTTATATAAATAACCACAATAGGATATTTTGTCAAGTATAAAACAATTAACAAAAATAATATTCAAACTCTGATTTGGTTTTGAGAAAATTCCATGTATTCAATCTAGAGTTCACTTGGAAATGAAAAAATTGATTTTGCAACCCCTTTTGAATTCAAATTCAAAATTTTTGATTATTTAAAATATTGAATCAATTTATTTTGAATTCTTTAATCTTGAATATTCATATTTCACCCTACGTATAATATCAAACTTATATTGTTAATAACCTGTTTCTGTGTCCGCATGGTCTGAGGTGTCACTTTTGTGTTAGACCAGACTGCCAATGACAGAGATTGAGGTTTTAATCTCTGTCATGTGTACTAAAAGGGGTTTTCTAAAATAGTTTTCCACATGCCCTCCACACAAATGTGGGTACACTTACTCTAAATTCAACTTTCCTCATCCTTAGCTCATTAGCGTAATTAGTATAAATGTGTTTACCTGAACTGGTAGTAAGATGCAATGCTAAAAATAAAAAGATTGGTAGTAAAGCTCGAACCAGGTATGGAATAGTCTCCACTATAGTTGATTTGAGAAGTCATCGGAATTGAAACTGGTAAAATTGCTGTACCATATTTTAAAAAATGCAACCAAATTGAGAAAGTATTGATTTAAAATGAAAAAAACTATCAATCTGATTGTTCCCAACTTCTCTGTCATTAAGTAAAGAATACAGAAAACAGCATTGTATTATTTTTTATGGTTTGTGTGTAATCTTTTATCTAATTTCCTGACAAGTATTGGTTGTCCCTGGTTCTGAGATGTATAACATGTTGTGTCCCCAGCCACTCTCCACTGTCGTGAAGCTGTGTGATAGACTGATGGCCGATGGTCGCAACACTTTAGCGCTTACCAAGATAGCACACGTGTGTCTAGGAACTGAAAGAGTGGAGTCCTCTCTTGTGGTTTTCAAGGCTATGCTGGAGCGGGGACTCAAACTAAGGCCTCATTACTTCTGGCCCATCTTCTTGACCAATGCCAGACTGCTAGGCGAAAAAGGTTTGTTATATTGATATACTAGACATTTACACCTTGAACTTATGCAGTGTTTGTTGAGTATTCAGCGGTGGAAAAACCAAGGAGAGGGCGTGGTGTGTGAAATGAACATGCCCAACTTCCCCCCCCCCCTACCCCCCTTCCCCTGCGCAAATTATTTTACTCCCTCTGTTTAACAATAAGGATGGCTAAATTATCACATAATAATGTAAATAGATAAAATTGAGAAAATATAGACTAATTATGTGAACATTTAATGAAGAAAGCCCACCTTGAGGAAGAGCAAACAATGTGAGAAGAATCAACTGCGCAAAGGTGACATTTTTTTCCCCTCCGGGTTCCATAATAGAATAGTCACATTTAAACACAAACGGTTATAATGTTTCACATTATGATCTTTATAAAGAAAGAAAGGAAAAACACTTACCTACTTCATTTTTAATTTGAAAAAATCATTAAAACACTGCTGCTTTACTCAAACATTGGTCTACCACATTGTTTTTAACAATTTTTCTCAAATTAAAATTTGAGTAGTTTAGTGTTTTTTTTCTTATATTTTTTCCTATTTTTTTTTATAAATGCAATTGAAAAATAAAATTTGATCTATCACTGTGTGTGTGCTATTTTTCTACTCTAAAAAACAAAATAAAGGAAGATGATATCACCTATATGCACCGGATTCTTATAACATTTTTTCCTCTCTACCTATGTGGACTTTCTTTAATCAATTTTCACTTAATTAGTCCATCTTTCTTTATTTTAATTAATATACTATAATGTTCTCCCCTAAAAAATTCTTGAATATGAAGCTGAAAAAATGATCCTACATCAAACTCCAAATAGTTTCTAGTGGAATACAATTTTAAAAAGACCACTCCAAATAGCCTCTAGGTCAATTTTTTTCTAACTCTTTCCAATAACGGGTCACTTCAATTATAATATAGGGGTGTGTGAAGTTCACGTTTTCAATTCAAAGCGAACTCGAATCAAATATATGAAATATTCTCGAAGCCGAATCAAAGTTCAAATTTTTTTTTTTATGCTAGTAAAAAAAATTATTATATTGTGGTTATTTATATCAATTTATGCACTAAAATTACTTGGAAACTGTTTTTTTGCACCAATGTTTGTAATATTTCATGCTAATTTGACAAATCAGGCCATTATTAGTAATTTATCACACCTTAAAATCCAATCATTTCAGTTTTTTTCCATATGAATATTAATCTATAATGTATAAAATAGCTCACAATGGCTGTAATTGAATATCTTTATTGGCGAAGCTTCAAAGCCGGAATTTGATTTGAAATGAAGTCTATGTTTTTTTCGAAGCTTTGCACACCGTATTATAATATATATTTTTTTCTCTCTGTGGTCTTGTTCATGGAGCACCGCTCGACACATTTAGTACTTACATAAAAGATATATTAATCTAGGGGGTTGTTCTTTGTATAAGATATAAAAGGTGAGAGGCAAAATGCCCAAAGCATCAATAAGAGTCTAATACACACAAATTAAGTAAAGGGTTTATTTATTTAAAGTAGGGCTCTGCGATTACTCGTATTCCGAGTTTGGAGCCAAGCTCGTCACCTAAGCTCGAGATCGAGATCGAAAGTTTTGTAGGTTCTTCATTTTCGAGCTTCCACTTATGTAATTGATAATCAATTTTTAAAATGCAATAGTAAGCATAGTCAATTTAATTGAGATAATATTAGCATTTCCACTTATAAATCATTCAGCTACTTAACATATTGTTAAATATTAATTTCAATTTTCACATTAATAACATAAGAGCGATTTAAAACAACTTTTGAGCGGTAAATTTATTCAGTATTGTTGTCCATTTATAATTATACTTGATTGAAGTTGTTTACTTGTATTGCCAAGACAAAGCAATGAGAATAAAAATACCTAAAAAAGATTACTAAATAATTGAATGATTCTTTTTACCATCTTTACCTGGTCTCTTCCTAAAATAACAATTTATATTAAATTAAAAATGTAATATCAAGAATATAGTATTATATTAATTTTTTTCAAACTTAAAATATTTAAAACTCATATTAATTATAATTAATACATTTAGCTACAAAACCTGTTTAAAATCAATGTTGATTTTATTTATTGCAATACATATTTTTCCAAACCTACCACATTTATATTAAAAAAAAGCATCTACTATTTCATATTGTAAGCTACAAATATTATTTTAGTCATATTATTTTTAATTTTAAAATATCAGCATCAACTTTTATAACCATTAAAAATTGAATTGAAGTACATTTCTCAATAAAATAATGTCTAACAAGAGCCTGTACAACACGAATGTGCAATTGCTTATATAGGAATGTAAATAGAACAAGACATGATTATGCACGATTACATTAAGGAATAATAAATATAGGGTAAATTAAGTTACTGAATCATATTTTGGGGAAATATTAGCTTATTAAAACTTCAATTTTATTAACTTTTGATCAAGACAGTGTAGAAACACACTACAATAATGTAAAGTGATAGTTAAAGAAGCTAACCTGAAAGGATAGTTAGGTTAGGCCTAGATATAAACAAACTCACTTCTCTATTTTCCTTCTACACTTTTATACTTCTAAACCTCTTCAAACTTCCACAGTCATACATTGTTTTGAATTTTCGGAAATATTTATTTTTAATAAATAAGTCATATTCTTGATAATTCAAATTGTAGTGCAACTGTGGAAGTTTTGAAGAATTGTAAAGTGTAAAATTTTAAGAAGACATGAAGAGAGAAGTGTGTTTGTTCTTATCTAGACCTAATCTAACTATCCTTTCAGGTTGGCTTCCTTCACTATCACTTTATATTATTGTACAGTGTTTCTACACTGTCTTGTTATACATTTCCCAGCCATAATGCAATTATTGATTTTATTACCTTCTTTTGTAATTAGTTTAATTTTAATGTCCTTATAGACATGAGTGCTGAAACCATTTTAATTATCTTTTTATTAGATTTTTATTTGAGTGTTGTTCTTATTTTTAATAGAGATGGGCCGCTCGAATCTTCGAATCCTCGAATCCACCAAATCCTGACAAGTTTTCGATATTCGAGGATTCGGTGTTTTGCTGGATTCGATGGTCGAATCTCTCTCTACCTCATAAACAAAGCATATTATGAATTCAAAAATTATTTAGTTTGGCCTACTTGAAAAGCACAACTTAATCCGTAATAAATAATAATTATTTTGTCGGAAATAAGAGATAAGTACGAATAAAGTCCTTATTAAAAAAAATTGTTAGGTGTAGAAAATTTAACGTGGATAATTAATACCTCACCCCCCACCTCTATGGGAAACTTGGACTGGACCTAACCGTTACAGCGCATGTTCACTTCTGAAACTTTCACCTCACGAACAATCTTGTAAATATTTTAATGAACACATTTAAAACTCTTGAAAATTGAAAATCAAAACTAGAATTACAAATAAACTCAAAATAAATAAAACAAATTACGACTTTTTTCAAACAGAAATAAGAACACATTACTCACGATACAAAGTCAGCCACCATGATGTATATGTTTACTCGCCAGAATGATGTTTAAATAAACACGAGACTCAATTCTTACACCCAACTGGTTTTAATTATCTACAATGATATAAAGAACCCCAATTTATTTCATACAATCCTTAAGTTAGATATTTTGTTGGGTTTCATGAAAATAAATACCGTCAACGTTTGACACTGATAAAACTGTTTATTTATGCCTACGTATCGTATATCGATTGTTTGTTTAAAATTGATTCAGGTAATCTGATCACTAAGTAAGCGCTATCGAGTTTTAAGAATCAAATAACGACTTGCTAGTTCATTTGTTTTTAAAGTGATTTAACTAATAGTTTATTATGTTTTAAAATATGTTATGAAGTAATTGTAAAATTATCTAAACGTAGTTCTGCCTAATAAATGGGATTGAACACTCATAATGCAAGAGTCGAAAATATGTTTGTGTTTTAAATAGAATGTAGGCTCAGAAATCGATATATCGCAAGAATTGAATATATAGTTTTCTACGCAAAGCTAGAAAAAAGAAAATAATAAAACATACTTAGGCATTGTTGAGTTCACTTTTCAAATGTATGGGGATTGTTATCAAAATTATCAGGGAATTGCTTTTGGTGGTTTTAAAACCTTAATCGTTAGGATTACTATTTTATTTTATTTTTGTGATTCTGCCCACTCTTTTTTGTTTTGTTAAAGTGTTTTCATCAATGTTTGTGTTTTAAGAACAATATAATAAAGTGATCCAGATCGTGTAGAAATGTTAGTTTTCTTGAACAAGAACTATTCCATTCTAAAAAACAACAAAGTAGTTTCAGCCTCTTGTTCAAGCCCTTTTATTAAATTGTGTAGATGTATCTTCTACCAATATTTATCATATTTGAATTATTTAAATAGGATTATAGAGTATAAACACAGCAATGTATGAACATAAGTTAGTAGAACTAACTCTTTTAAAATAACACTTTTCAATCACACATAGCTTGTTCCTTATATCTTTAAATACTGTTTGTTTTAGTTTTTTTTAAAAATCTGTTTGTATTATTATCTTTGCTTTCTTATTAAGATAAATTATACTCCCTCAATGATGATTCAAGTTGATCAAAAGTTACCTAGGCCTATTCTGTTTGTTTATTTCACATGTTTTTTTAGAAACTTGACTCATTCTAACAACACTTTTAAAATTAGATGAAAGACATTCAAATTTTGATTGATTTGATTTTTAAACAATAATATGAGTCTAAATTGTTTAATTTGGCTGGATTTCAACCAGTATTTTGCAAGTGGTGGTTGGGGTTAATTAAAATACAAAGCACGATTGAAATTAATCTTAATTTACAGTTTCGGCCTATATTGTGTTATGTAGGTCTATTTGTAGATCATTAAAATTTCTAACAATTTGCCAGGATTCGGATTCGAGATTCGAAAATAAAATGTGGATTCGGATTCGAGAAATAGTGGATTCGACCCAACTCTAATTTTTAAATTGTATTTTATAATTGTTATTTCTAATTTAAAACCCAATATTTCCATTTTTTAAACTTTTTTTCCAAACGTATTTATTATTTATAAAAATGAGTGTCATGCATATTTTAATATACATTTTAACATTTTAAAATTATGAATATGCTCAAGTTCGACTCGGACGGAAAAACCCAAACTCGTAGACCCCTAATATAAAGCTTATTAGCAGGATAAGAATAGGTTATTTGATTATATGAATCTCTCCTCAAACCCTTGACATTTAGTCTTTACATGCATTATATTTCCACCGTAAGTCCTGTGTTCAGATCCTTAACAGCTTGATATATGCCTTAATGGTCCTCGATTCTCGTGTGTTAGTTATTAGTCGGTGCAAGGTTATGTTGTTCTGAATCCTTCCAATGTGTTATAATGTTGTTACATATAAAAATAAACATAACATTTATTAATGAAGTTGTATTTATTGAAACACTTTGTTTGTTGTTATCATGTTAGGAATAACTATTGCTTCTAAGTGGGCTAGTAAAAATCCATTTGGAATGATTATTGTTTATTTCCCCTCCTCACCTCGTGATCAAAACAAAGTCAAAGTGTTCATCACACATTCATCCATACCGTGTGAATAATAATTAATAAATATCGAGGGCTTCTTTCAATCTGAGTCGTGGGTTTTGTTGCCTGAGTAGATTAAGAACTGAACCTGACATGATTTCTCTTCAAAAAACTAACTATACCAAGGCCCTATTCTTGTTAAAAAAAAACAGGGTCCACCCCACATTTTTAGGGCAAATCTCTTTCTATGCCAGGATGACAGACGACACATTCGACACTGTTCCCATGTCCTGGTTATTGTCAAAACAGGTGGCATAATAAACCATAGTAATTATTACTTGGTTGAACCAAGGTAAACATACCTGTACATTATTACTAGAATTGTGTCGCATGGATCTTGAAGGATATTTTGGATTCAAGTAATTGAGAAAATATTCGATTCAAGAGTAAAATAAGAACTAAAGATTTGAACTAGAATTTGTAATGCCCTAGCCTAAAATAAATACAGAACAAATTTAACAACAAACCCCATACCATTGATTTACCACAAAATCAAATGCATGAATGTATTATAACAAATAATACTAATATTCATTTAAAAATTTTATATCCAATAGTAACTTACAAAATCGGCATTGAAGGAAAAAATATAGTAATTTGAAAAAAAAGTCAACTCCTATTATTTGACATAATTTTTAAGATTCAGATTCAAATTTTACATTCAAGATGTGTTTTTAAAATGGAGATTCTAACCTGAGATTTTAATCTATAAAAAGTGGATTTGATCCATATCTACATTTTAGCTAATTATTGATGAACTTGTAATACAAATGGAACAATTTTTTTTTCCACAACTTGTTTTTCTGTCCTGTCACCTTGTGCATGCTATCACATCTATACCAAACTCTAAAAGCCAGTGCAAACTGGTGTTCTAGTGTGATAAATATTATAGGGGTGTTCAAAGCTTCAAAACTTCAACTTGGCTTCAACATAATCATCAGCTTTGACTTCGCTTTGAAAAAAATTGTGGCTTTAAAGCTTCACTAATAAAAATATTGACAGCTAAAATAATCAATTTATGTTAATTTATTGCAACTCTGAGTTATTTACATTATAAATAAATATTAATATTAATATTGAAAAAATCTGAAGTAAATGAAATATTAGAAACAATAATGAAACAAAACATTTCCCGAGTTATTTTAGTGCATAATTCAATTTAAATAAACACAATATAATATTTTTTAAGAATAAAACAACCAACAAATAATATTTGAATTTTGATTTGGCTTTGAGAATATTTTGTTGCACGACATTTAGGTGACCATCCCAAACGAAGGCCCGCCAAACATGAGTGGCCCAGCCAGAGTGATCGATTACGACGACACAGATATACTGTGTACGTTATTAGGGTAGTTCGCATTCCCCTACATAGAGGGCAGCAAGCCCACAGGACTCAAAGACACTACAAAAAAAAACACTTTATCAAAAGTGTTACACTGCATATAAAATTAATCTTGTATGTAAGGATAATTTTTACATAGATTAAATTAAGGCAAACTATAACTAAGAAAGAAACGAGGGAAAATACCCATGTAATGTAAAGGACAAAGATTGCTTATATTTTTGTTTCCCACTTAGAAACTTCAAAATAAAGTGCCTTGAAAAAAAATACCTCCAAAGTATATTTTAACCATTACCAAAGTTTATTTATCATATTTTTCTCCCCTCTCACTCTTCCCCTCTCTCCCCTCTCTCTCTCTCACAACCCAGCACCCACAAAACATTCAGGCTGCTCATTCCTTCTCCTTGATCAAACCTTACCACTCCCCCCTCCACCAATTAATTTTGACTCTCCACCAGCCAAGTGAAAGTCCCAAGGCAGCAAAGGAGGAAAAGGAAGATAGACACTATTCCCCCTTCTCACTCACCCAACCCTCACATTCCCAATAGTCAAGACCTCCACACACATGCCGCCACCTCCCCTACAACCACAACATAGTCAACCCCTATTTTCTCCGCCCAATCTTCCTCAACACCTGAGGAGGCAAAGTCGACCAACAAGCCAGACGACAAATAACAATTGCGTATATTCGATTTGAGTAAAAAAAATTGTGGACTTAGTACACATTTAAGTTAAAATTTAAGATATCCTGGATTGTACCCACTTGGATTTGAACCTAAACTTCTGGTGTTGTAGTTAGGCCTAGTTTCATGTGTGTTTGATACCATCCAGCACATGACAGGCCTGAGTGTGTCCTCATTACTTTTTCAGGTGTGTTCTACACCATCCAACACATGACAGACCTGGGTGTGACCTCATTACTTTTTCAGGTGTGTTCTACACCATCCAACACATGACAGACCTGGGTGTGACCTCATTACTTTTTCAGGTGTGTTCTACACCATCCAACACATGACAGACCTGGGTGTGACCTCATGATTGTTTCAGGTGTGTTCGATATCATCCAACACATGACAGACCTGGGTGTGACCTCATGATTGTTTCAGGTGTGTTCTACACCATCCAACACATGACAGACCTGGGTGTGACCTCATGATTGTTTCAGGTGTGTTCGATATCATCCAGCACATGACAGACCTGGGTGTGACCTCATGATTGTTTCAGGTGTGTTCTACACCATCCAGCACATGACAGACCTGGGTGTGACCTCATGATTGTTTCAGGTGTGTTCTACACCATCCAGCACATGACAGACCTGGGTGTGACCTCATGATTGTTTCAGGTGTGTTCTACACCATCCAGCACATGACAGACCTGGGTGTGACCTCATGATTGTTTCAGGTGTGTTCGATACCATCCAGCACATGACAGACCTGGGTGTGACCTCATGATTGTTTCAGGTGTGTTCGATACCATCCAGCACATGACAGACCTGGGTGTGACCTCATGATTGTTTCAGGTGTGTTCTACACCATCCAGCACATGACAGACCTGGGTGTGACCTCATGATTGTTTCAGGTGTGTTCGATACCATCCAACACATGACAGACCTGGGTGTGACCTCATGATTGTTTCAGGTGTGTTCTACACCATCCAGCACATGACAGACCTGGGTGTGGCTCTAGACTTTGACACTCTGGCCCACTACGTGCTGCCCCACGTGTCTCTGGCCGATCCTCCCATGCTGGTCAGGAAACTACAGGGCTGCGGGATGACGGTGGGGGCCTTGCTTACTCCTGTGTTGGCGACACTGCTCAGACAGGGGCGTGTTGGACCTGCAGGCAAACTCTGTACGTACAAGATATACCTGGTGGCTTACATGCATAGTTTTTTTAGAGGTGTTCAGTTACCTGGAAAACAGAGAAATGTCTGGGAATTTTCTTGACCAGGGAAAATCATTGAAAAGTCAGGAAATTTGATGAAATTTCTGGAATTTTCACATATATACTAAAAATATACACAACTTTTATTTACAATAGTAAAAATAACATATTTATTCCAGTTATTTAATACTCACCTCGAATCTATTTAAACACAACTGTCCCTGTGGAGCATGCTAATATTCTCAAAGTCAACATGAAATTTTCAAATTGTCCTTCCACCCTTCTACCGAGTGTCTTTACCCAAAGTTGAGTCATGATTATGTGCATACGCAAGAATTGATTAGGTTATAGAAAGAAGAAACTAAAAAATAAGGTGTTTCACAACAATTACCAAGCTGTACTGGTGTAAGGTGATCTTTTATGTCTCAATATTATCTCACTGAAATCTAACCTATATTGCACCATCCGACAGGCCATCGCTTTAGGCTGATTTATTTAAACACATCATAGTGTTACATAATTTCAGAATGGGTATGTCTCAAAAAATACTATTGTATTAAATTTCAATCTTGATAAAAAAATATATATATTGTTTAGAAAAGTTAGAAATTGGCTGTGGAAAACCTAGAAAAGTCAAGAATTTCAAAATATACTTTAGCTGGACACCCTTTTTTACCACAATATAGATAATATTACAATTTATATTGGATTAGGTCTCATTTATGAAAAAATGGGTTCATCACTTTTGTTATTGATAAATTAATGATTGTGGACTGGATGTTGTGCTTTTCCTAGTCTTAAGCTATAAGACATATGAAGCTACGACAGGCCTAGCATGCCGGTAGTGGAAAATATATGGCTTGAATAAAAAACTAATATTTACTGGCTACAAATCTGGGTTTGATCCCCGGTGCTTCCAGAATTTTTCTGTGAAGGAGTGAGATTGGAACTGGAACCAACTCCGCCTTGTGAGGATACATAAGGAGCAACTTGAATAAATAATTAGCAGCTCCAGTCTAGAAAACTGAGATTAATGGCCTGACGGTTCGTTGTGCAGACCACTTGATACCCTCTATTCGTAGATGTTGGCACTCATCGCTAACGGTGGCGGCCACTTGGTTGGTATAGCTTGATCGTGGGAGTATTTGTTATGTTGCTTTTATCATGCAGCATTGAACATGTGGTGATGATAGACCTTGTATCTACTTTAAATAGTTTAGAGATATATTGTTTTTCCTAATATCAGGTTGTATAGGAAAGAAGGATAAAAACAAATAAAATAACACTATATTTTTTTTACAATTAAAGAACACCAAAGTTAGAACTTTACACTGCTGTCACTGGAAAAACAGGTAATGGCTGCCTCTTGAAAAAAATGGGTTGTTACTGCTCAAACCCTCGATCTATATTTCATTCTTTTGGAATTCATCAGGAGAGTGTGTGAAAAGTTCAACTTGCTTTTTAGAGGAACCCCCCCCCCCCCCCCAAAAAAAAAACCAAATTGGTTAAGAATAAAGAATAATAGGGCAAATAGATATTAACACGAAACATGATTTTTACTTTCGATTCATTTGTATCCTGGATTCTTATTAGGGGTATTGAAAGAATCAAGAACTGATCTTATTATCACATTATGTGGTATACAGGATGTTTTATATAAAACTAATGATTTTCATTTGTATACGTCGCTATGCTCTGTCTCACTTTCATACTACACGTGAGCTCTAGGAGTTTTATTTCTTTGTTACAAGGTGCTTGCTGCAGCACAACTGTTTAGGATTTGCCTCCTGTTTCACCAATGTATTATTAGTCCTTATCATTATTGTTGTGAGTATGAAGTACACACTACAGCAGCGGCTGTACCTTGGGAAAACCAACTGGATAACTAACTCTGTCACATCGACGTGAAGAGCATACCAGAGACAATTTCGTGTCTGCACTGCTGGCGGTTGCTGTGGATGATCAGTTGAGACCACTGCGGTCACCACGCAAGTCATTAAGGTGTCTGTCACTGGGGATAAGGTACTCATGCTCTATGTGTCAAAGAGCTGTGAAGAAGGCTATGCTGAAGCTGTAAAGGATGGCGGCGGTTCTTCATCTTCTGGAACCAGATAAGGCAGAGAGAGTGAAATATTGTTGTTGTCCACCATCCTTGCATACTGTCTATTACATGGTTCACAGACGAGGCATTGTTCCACCAGTGTGGCCAGGTGAACTCACAGAACACACGTATTCGGGCCACACAACATCTTCACGCTGTTCGTGAAGCATCTCTGCACACAGTGAAAGTCTGAGTTTGGTGTGCAATATCCCAAGAGAGAATAATCGGACCAATATTTTTCTTGATCATGGGATTCACTGGGCAAGTGGATGATATTGATCTGTATCAGGGATACTTTTATCAGGACGTTAACACCTGTCATTAAGGATGTGAAAAAAGTATCGATACTTTACTAATATCAATATTTTCTTTTTGTCACTATAATTTTTTTGTTCGATACTTTTTCCGATACTTTTATCGATATTAGTACTCACACTCTGGTATCGAAAAAAATAACTCCTTTTTTTTCTATCTTCACTCATGCTGGGATTAAATGCTTACTAGGGTGTACTGTGGAGGTAGAACAAATAACACAATTTCTTAATTCACACTCATTTTCTGCAACTCTAGCATTCAATCACTTTTAGTTCATGAGAATTTATAGTTGTTCTTTCATGTTTATTCATCAATACAGTCGCCTGACCAGTTGACGAGATGAGTGGAGATCAGCCTACTACCCCTTCCTTTATCAATTAGCACAGTCATCACAAACTAAACAAAAGAAAGAACCTTTTGTATAACTCAACAAATTCACAAGGTGTTCTAAGTAGACAAAGCAGAAAAGTTTATGTACAGATGAAGCAGGGCATGGAGTCCATTCTTCTATTGTGTCACTAGGTAATAATCTAGTTTGATAGAGTGTATAAACAACAACAAATGTCGTTAAAAAATTGCATCTCCTGGAAGTGAATTATGGGATTTTTTTAATAAGTTGGATAGCGAAAAAGCATCTCATATAATTTATTATTAAAAACTATTATAATTTTCAGCAATTGAATAAAAATGAAAGGATAGTTAGGATGCAAAAGTTGAGATTATTTTGACTACCCCGTCTTACTACCTGTACAGGTTATATGCTTATGTACTTATTAGACTAACGGGCTAAGGATTAGTTAGGCTTAATTTAGAGGTAATGCACCTGTATTTGCATGGAGGGAGAGTGGAAAGCCATTTAGGAAAACCACCCTTAGTGCACCTGACCGGGATCGATTTCCATTCTCCCCATCTTTGGCAGTCTAGTCCAACACAAAATAAGCACGTTAGACCACGCAGCCTCCAAAGCGGATAAGATATTATTAATACTAGATTTAAAAAAAAAATCATTTCCAGATTAATATTTTGATATTGATACTTACTGTTACCGATATTGTTACCGATACGGTATCGATACTTTTCTTCCGATACCACATCCCTACTTGTCACATGTCACATAAGTCCATGGTGCTAATCCAAAGTTTGTTTGGCGACCAGATCAACTCCAGGAACTTGTGGCCACCGAGATCATCATATCAGACTTTTTTCTAAAGGAAATAGTCTATGTTACATGCCCCTGCACACTGGACAATTTGAAGGAGAACATTACACGTGAAATCAACAATCAATTACCTCTTTGTCCAGTGGCAGCAATGTAAAGTGTAAAATGTGTTGATCTTTTTGTTGTAAAACTCATATTAGGTTTATCCCCTTTCATGTTTTCTATCCACCTTTCCTATACCTTCTTCCATCTATATATTACAAACTACCTCAAAAAGCAAAAAGAGGTTTTCTTTAAAGTTAAATATTTGATAACTAAGAACATTTTTGCCAAATATTTATTTTAAATTAAATATTGAAAAGAGAATATGAGTGTTTTTAATTGTGAACTTTAAGGCCTACCTTTTCCTATTAAGTGTGTAGGCCATGCCCTTCTATTCTCAATTTAATATTTGTTTACTGAATTCTTTGCTCTTAAATCCTAGTAAATAAAAACTTTGGCATCCAAACAAAATGGCAGTATTCTGAATTCATTACTTTTTTTTTACTATTATTAGTTCTTTTGCAGTCACTTCAGTACCGTGATTTTTTTTAGTACCCAATCTTACTAATCATTCAAATTATAAAGAGATATATATATATATATATAGAAAAAGATTTGTCTTAAAGTTTTATGTATGTCTAGTTCTCTTTATGGAAAAATACTTATTTAAAAACAGTGTTACCCGCATCACCCTCATGTTAGACTGACTTGTTGATTAGGGGGAGATCAGGGTTAAATTCCTGCTTGGGTCTACTGGTGGTGGTTTTCCCTAATTGGTTTCCCACTCTCCTTCCTCACAAACTCGGGTAGATTACCTCCGAAATGCTTCCTTTGTCATCCATACCTCATTAGAGCAATGGTCATATATGCGTATAACCTGAACAGGTAGTTAGATGTGGTGATAAGAAAACATAATATTTTGCTGAAGATGGTTATAATATTGAATTTTCTGCCATACTGGCCCCATCATTATTTTTAATTTTCACTTTGCTCCTTATGAGTAAACAAGTTTGACTGACTTGCCTTAAAATATTATTTATAAATGACCTTGAGCATGAATTAACTTGGATAGCTCATTGGTAAACCTTTAGAACCAGGGTGGTCCAAAGCTTAGAAAACTTCAATTTCATATTGAGAATATATAAGATTTTCTCATACATAGTTTTGGAAAAAAGGTTCTGTCTTTGACTCTAAGAAGCTTTGACTATAAAAATATAGACTGCTGAAATACCCATCTATGTTCTGTTATTTATATTATGACATTTTTTATTCATCTCAAATTAATATTCATATGCTAAAATCTGAAGTAGTTTAACTTCATGTTGCATTAGTAACTGTATTTTCATATTAGAATGAAATAATACAAATAATCATGTTGTGGCTCACCACCCTCTCTACTGCCTGTACCACTACACTGGCGCAAGGTGATGTCCTGCCCATGTGCCTCACCACCCTCTCTACTGCCTGTACCACTCCACTGGCGCAAGGTGATGTCCTGCCCATGTGCCTCACCACCCTCTCTATTGCCTGTACCACTCCACTGGCGCAAGGTGATGTCCTGCCCATGTGCCTCACCACCCTCTCTATTGCCTGTACCACTCCACTGGCGCAAGGTGATGTCCTGCCCATGTGCCTCACCACCCTCTCTACTGCCTGTACCACTCCACTGGCGCAAGGTGATGTCCTGCCCATGTGCCTCACCACCCTCTCTATTGCCTGTACCACTCCACTGGCGCAAGGTGATGTCCTGCCCATGTGCCTCACCACCCTCTCTACTGCCTGTACCACTCCACTGGAGCAATGTGACGTCCTGCCCATGTGGCTCACCACCCTCTCTACTGCCTGTACCACTCCACTGGCGCAAGGTGACGTCCTGCCCATGTGCCTCACCACCCTCTCTACTGCCTGTACCACTCCACTGGAGCAAGGTGACGTCCTGCCCATGTGCCTCACCACCCTCTCTACTGCCTGTACCACTCCACTGGCGCAAGGTGACGTCCTGCCCATGTGCCTCACCACCCTCTCTACTACCTGTACCACTCCACTGGCGCAAGGTGACGTCCTGCCCATGTGCCTCACCACCCTCTCTACTGCCTGTACCACTCCACTGGCGCAAGGTGATGTCCTGCCCATGTGCCTCACCACCCTCTCTACTGCCTGTACCACTCCACTGGCGCAAGGTGATGTCCTGCCCATGTGCCTCACCACCCTCTCTATTGCCTGTACCACTCCACTGGCGCAAGGTGATGTCCTGCCCATGTGCCTCACCACCCTCTCTACTGCCTGTACCACTCCACTGGCGCAAGGTGACGTCCTGCCCATGTGCCTCACCACCCTCTCTACTGCCTGTACCACTCCACTGGCGCAAGGTGACGTCCTGCCCATGTGCCTCACCACCCTCTCTACTGCCTGTACCACTCCACTGGCGCAAGGTGACGTCCTGCCCATGTGCCTCACCACCCTCTCTACTGCCTGTACCACTCCACTGGAGCAAGGTGACGTCCTGCCCATGTGCCTCACCACCCTCTCTACTGCCTGTACCACTCCACTGGCGCAATGTGACGTCCTGCCCATGTGCCTCACCACCCTCTCTACTGCCTGTACCACTCCACTGGCGCAAGGTGACGTCCTGCCCGGAACATGTTTTCGTTGCTGTCTGTAGTGAGTTCTCTCTTTACTCTGCACCATTAAGAGCTATCCCCTCTATTCTATTGGCCCGCTTGGCGGACCAAGCCTCGACCGTTCTCACGTGCCAATGAGAAGCTTACCTTCTCTCCCATTGGCCAAGGCCAGGCATCAGTGGAGGGTATATAACACGGCGATTCCTTGCCACTTGTTTAAAAGAGCGAATAAATTGTCTTATGTTACAAAAGAGCAAAATTTGTCTAATATCCTCTCGCTCCCTACCTCCAACCGTGTCACTTTTTGCCGGAAACTTCACTGGTCCCACTGCGATCACGTTGCCAGGTCTTCCTCATTTCCCACCCCAACACATGTCGCCGAGACTTCCTCATTTCCACCTCGACACACGCTGCCGGGTCTTCCTCATTTCCTTCCTCGACACACGTTGCCAGGACTTCCTCATGTCCCACTGTGACACACATTTCCGGGACATCCTCCTGTCCCATCGCCACTCACGTTGTCGGGACCTTCCCATCAAATCTTTTTCCTACCCCTACCAACACAATCCACGAGAACGGTTTCTAAACACAAACGTCGCCCGTTGATTGGACTAATACCAGGAACCAACCAGTTACTCTGAAGCCCAAATATAGGGATAGCAATTGAACTGAACAACATTTTCTAAATAATTTTTAGTATACAACTACATAAATAAACTCAATGTAATATTCAGTCCAGCATATAAAAATTAACAAAAACTATTAAAACCTCAACTCAACTTTGAGAATATTTCAGATATTCAATTCAAGTTCACTACCGATTGAAAAAAATTGGGCTTTGTCCACACCTAGTTAACACTAAGCCAAAGTGTCTTGTGGTCAGTTGACAGTTTTAACTATACTTATATTCTTGTTAGGTAACAACTAATGTTAATAATTTGTAATGGTATGACCTAGGTGGCATGTTTAAGGGAAGTTTGGAGAGCGACAGACTTTTGAAACCTTTGGTGTCGTCCTATCATCTTACAAAAGATGTCCCATCCATCATCTCAATGTTAAAGTTGATGACCACGTCCCAGCGCAACGATTGGCCGGGCCAGTTCTTGCTTGAGGTTCTCACCTCTAAGAAGAACAAGACTGAGCCTGAACAATTTTGGCACATCATCGATGCAAGTTTGTTATTTATCATTTCAGACATTTAAAACTCTAGGTTTCATCAACACACAGTATTTATTGACTAGCTTAACCCACTTCCGTGTTGAATAGTCTATAACGCTTCTTTCTAGCAATAGACTGGAGTCTGTTCACCAAACTTTTTTACCTGAATGTCAGTTTAGAAATTATATCTAGGTTTGGGGTTGCCAACACTTTAAAAGCTCACTGTTTTAAGTTTATTGAAGTTATACTTCTTTAGGCGCGTTATGAAAAAATGATGAGAGTGAAATTTTAAGATGCGCGCGCATCACTGTAACACAAAAGTAACAGGTTGAAGTTAAACCGCTCATTAAGTCTCGAAAAAAAAAGCTACCAACAAAATAGAAATAGAACCTCTGTTAGTCGTGCATGTTGGTACGCTCATAGAGAAATGTATACTATGTTATTCCTTTCTCTATGGTACGCTCGTCACCTCTGATCACTGTTTTCATATAATATTTATCCACATGTTTCTAGTTTCTACATTCACAACACGTGTTTTAGTTTTATACAAGTGCGAATTATATATGTGCTAATAAATTATATTCAGTAGTGATTTAAATTGAATATTTTGATTAATATTATTTACTATTCGTAAATATTAGTGAAAAAAATTGTGCTTATAGACTTTTTCAAGTGCTCCAATATAATTGAGGTTAACTATCCGTATGTATTATTTATTGATATAAATTAAAATATTATTATTTAACATAATTAATACTAAATATTATTAAATTATTATTGTTAAATATTTATTATTGGTTATTTAATATTTACAAAATAAAGAAATAAAATTAATAAAACATTTAATAATTAAAAATTTGCGATAAAAATTTAAATCGAACATCAAATTAAAATATTAATTTTTAATATCTATTATTAAATTTAATAAATAATAAATATTTATATTTAATGATGCCAAAGAAGTATAACTTCTCATGCGCGTACATAAGAACACACCCCCATTTTATTTTTTAATTGGAATAAAACTCTAACTAAGCTTTGTGCCCGACCTCAAATAAATATAAATAATATTGGCCTAAATTGCTGAGATTATCTATCAAATTCATGCATTACCATATGTTTTCATTACATCTATCCAAATTACAGTCAGCTGTAGGCGTAGAGATACATTAAGGACTATTTCTAGTAACTCTTTGAGCTGTCATCTAAATAAACTCGATTGATGAATGTACTCTAGACTTAGAATGACTCGGATATTAATTTTTGGATCCTGATTGAGTATACTTAAGATGGTTTTCCACTTTTCATCCACACATACGCAGGTACTCTTCCTATAGATCAAACCCTGCTCATCCCACACTCATTAGCTTAATTTTTTTTTGCATAGAACTGGAATAGCTAGTTAGGCTCAGTGACAAAACTCGAATTAAATCATAATAGAGCTTATAAAATCAAAGAGATCACATCTAATGCTACATAGCTTCAAAATTTGACTTAGTTTTAAAAAAATAAATAAAATTAATTTCAACTTTGCTTTTAAAATTTTGGCCTCAACATTTACAAGGCTTCACACCCACCTCAGCGGCATAGTTAGCTAATGCGCTAGTTTTGTGTTGAGCTAGACTGCCGAGAATGGGGAGATTGAGGCTCGAATCTCGGTCGAGTTAACTGGGGGTGGTTTTTCCTAAATGGTTTTCAACTTTCCCTCCACAAAAATGCAGGTTCACTTCCTCTATATTCAACTTTCCCAATTCTTAACCCATTAGTGCAATTAGTACTTAAGTGTATAACCCGAACAGGTAGTAAGACACGTAGCTGAATTAAAAAAAATACAAATCTCGACCAATTAAAACATTTACAGATCAAACACTCAATTAATGTTCAATTATTGCTATTCTGAGCTGCTATGTACACTACAAATCAATATTAAAATGGAACAATCATAGGTAATCACTCTTCAATCACATTTTGTAATATTAACTGGTTTTATCAAATTATAATGAAATAATGGCACACAATTGAGCAATAAAACATTTTCTAAATGATTTTACTGTATAAAGTTTCATAAATTTGCACAAAATATTTTTTTTAAAGCTAACAGCTTAATGTTAAAGTTAAGCATTAAGCTAAAGAAAATTATTAGAAATTTTATTTTACTTTGTGAATATTTCGTGTTTTTTTGGGGGGTAGGGGGGTTCACTTTGAATCTAAAGCTTGGAGTTTGTACAAATATTACATAAATACTTTTCCAGACATTCCGGAAGGAAGGCCTGCATATTTCTTCATTTTCCTGTGAGTCAATTTGTCACAACTTGCCTCGCACCCCGAGTATGGATTCATACACCGAGAAGGTGAAAGAATCTCTGGAGGCTCTTGTAGACTCGGAACTTGGCATCATCAACTCGGAACTCTTCAGCCAGCTCATTCCTCATCCTGTGAGTTTAATAGTGTTCAATAAACTATAATAACTATCAAATATGGGTGTCCATTCTTGACAAAACACCCTGATGTGTGCTCATTAAAATGATTAGACTTCGTTAAGTAAAAATATGGATTACAAAATGAAATGTTGCTTGGTAAAATATTTCATTTTGGTTAAAAATGGTAGCAAATTAATCTTGTGCAAAACTATATTAATATATGCATTAGAAATATTGATATTGAATGTGAGAGAGACTGGGAAAGTGGAGGCCATGGGTATTAAGTTTGTCAGCAGCATGTTAGCTGTCATGAGGAGAAACAGGATTAGTATTGAAGTTATCCGGGAAAGAGTTGAGGTACATGAGATAGTAGAGGAAGTAAGACTGAGATAGTATGGGCAGGAAATTAGAATGAAAAAAGAAAGAATACCAAAGGAAATGTTGGCATTGAAATATATAGAAAAAGACCGCAAGAGAAACCAAGAAAGAGATGGGAGGAGCAGATAACATAAAGTGTGTGGGTGAGAGTAGCATGCAACCAAATAAATGAAAAAGAATGTTAGAAAGAAAAAGAAAGATGGAAGCGTTTTACTAAACTTCCTGGCCACAGGCTTGAAACATTGCATGATGATTTTAAAATGTCTAATCTGAATCTGAATCTTGTTAGGATTAATATTCAATTCTAAATTCTAAATCTTAATATTTATATGTATAAAATAAAGTGCATTAATCAAATATTTATATGTATGAAATAAAGTGCACTAAGCAAAATATAATATAATATAAAATAAATAAAATGATAGAATTGTATAAAAAAAAGCACATGTGAAAGTAAAACACTAACATATATTTAGACACACTTCAATATTTTGATACTTTTATTGCATCTTCCTCAGGAAATATTTGTAGTAAGACTGAACAAGAAACCTAGCTAATCAGTGATACCAACTTAGTTATGCAGGATGAAAACTTCTCTGGTGGATTCAAAATTCTTTCTAAGTTCAGCTATTGTTCTGTGGATGGCAGGTGGTGCTAGTATTGCCACATGGTTGAGAGCAGGACTAGTTGACAGATATTCAGGTTGGATGATTTTCTAGACATTGTGATCCATTGTTGTGTCAGCTCTCTTAGCTGGGAAAAGTTGCATTGTGTTCTCTTAAATGATTTGAACACTTTTACAGTTTAGAAGTCCACAACATTTAGTTTATGAGTGGAGGAAAGTTCTAAAACTGTATTCTCAGGGCTCTCGAATTTGGTGTCATAGCGGTGTTGATTCATATTTTACTGAGAGTTTCAGTAGTGAGGCTAATATATTGTACCGTACATTGTTTGCATTCTAGTTGGTAAATTAGGTTACCAGAATCACAGGTGTGACTGCCTTTCGTGGGATTGATGTAGTTGGTTATGTCGCTAGAAAAAATGGCTGTTTGTTATGTCGCTCAAGAAAGTGACTGTTGGGTGATGGATTTTAAAGGTTTTGCAAGCTGTTTTATTTCATGGTTGAGACTCTGGTTGTGTTTAGATGAAAGTTGTGGCATCTATTTGAATGTTGATATCCTTTGTGAGAACAAAATATTTGCACGACAACTCACATAAAACCTAAAAACCACCAACAATACCTCCACTACCGCAGCAGCCAACCTTCTTACACTAAGAAATCTCTCCCCTGCAGCCTGGCCATTGGGTTCAAACACATGTTCAACACTGATGACCTCACTCACTATTGCAATAAACTTCCCTCAGATTTTCAGGAGAGACTCTCTGTGATACTCAAACTTACATAGCTCTCTCAAATGACTCAACAAATCACAGATAAATGTCTGATGACATCCCTTTCACCACCAAATACCATTCAGAATGGCAAAGAATCAACACTATCCTCAATAATGGCTACAACTTTCTAATTTCTTCTACTCAGACAAAAAAAACCTTTTCAGCTCTCCCCAAGAATCTCTTTCAAACAGCCACCTAACCTTACAACCTTTTAGTGTACCCAACATTTCTTGACCCCAACAAAACTTTCACCTCAATCAACACAGAAAAAGGTTCACACCTGTGTATGAAACAACGCTGCAACACCTGCAAGATCCACCCACCTGAACCACAATTAGGATCTACCATCCAAAAGAGAGGGTTCAAACACTTAATAAGGAAATTTAAGAAAAAACACAATAACAATCGATAGAGTGGGCTGGGTGAGTGAGCTTGTTATACCCGCTGGGTAAGCTAGATAACACCCAGCACACGCAATTAGAGATAGAAGAGGGCAAGTTCTCACGGTCGCCCTCAAAGGTCGATCAACACAGCCCAGACGTCATACCATATTAGTGATTACCTCACATGAACTACTTAACTTAAAATAACCGAAGGATGATACTTATAAAGAAGGAATGAATATCACCATCAAGAATAATTTATTATAACTTCTCAAAAAAGAGAACAAAAATAGATATAAATACATAAACAATCATCAAGTATGTAACGTCTTTACAACCTTATCCAATGGCCTCATACCATGAGCGCCAAATTTGAAAGCAAACATCTACGCTTACTCTGGAAAGCTACAGTTTGGCGTGAAAGCAACAATTAAACCTCAGCCTAACCTCGTACAGTTCAATAAGACAATTACCAAAATATAACCTATAAACATTATTATTAATACCTCATCAGTCCCAAAAAGGGGAAGGGGGTATATGATTAAACCTAACTGACGTATTACCAGATGTTGGTGTTGGATTGACCCATGCATTAGATTGGCCTACACCTCTCGTTTACAATCACAACTTGGTTGCTATAACAACTTCCTTTTACCCCTATGGTGCGCTGATGGCGGCAGGTAATTCATGTTCAAAGGTGAACATCAAAAACAACCCAACAAGAACTATCCTAATACAATAAACATTAGCATAATGAAACACCTTACGAGGTTTATATTTAAAGTTCATAGACAAGGTAAAATTATGAATGACATAATTTATAAGTTCAGCACCAAACTTATTAACCTTTGAAAATAATTAACAAAAGCAGGTTTTTTAGAGATTACGCTCAATAATATAAGTGCACAAAACGTAACATCATAAATAGTATACATAACATAATATGATCCCAGCAACCTTTACGCAATTTAAATTTATTTATGCCCGAAGTTTTACGTTCAATCATAATAGATCTAAATCTTAACTGTGAACTTTGCCTTGTCATTTAAATCAACACAAATGCCCAAACGAAGTAAAATCGTAACTTGTTTCACTAACATATTAAATCTGAAAAGTCATAAAGTCCAATTACTATATGCATACTGCTAAGTGCAAAGTTTTAAGTTATATGTAGGCAGATATTTGAAGACGCAACCTAATGCCAGTATGAAAGTTTTAAGTCCATTTATCATGGAAAGTCACTAAAACGCAAGTTTGAAAGATCAAGTCTATCCATTATGAAATAACAACAAAGTGCCTAAACGGAATTTTAGAAACGTTAAAGATTTCATCTAAACTGAATTTAGCTTACATCGTTAATTTTGAAGCGTTCGCCTGTTCAGGCGAATTCCAACGCCAGCCCAAGAGTGGCTCACACTTCACATGGTTGGTCTTTTATATGCACAAAACACGGCTTGCAGAACATAGTCAAGGGGGGGACCAAAGAACGTAGACAGGGTGGAGAAGGTTCTAGGAGCCTCACGGATCTAGTAGAAGCCCGCTCGTAAACTTGGTGGAGTGTTACTTCTTTTCTTCTTATGGTCTTTGGGCAAGCAGAAACGGCGTGATGTATTCCAGTTGACGCGCCTCAGTCTTACAAGGAAGGTCTTGACGGCCAGGTGTGTGTTGATAAGTGGCTCGCAGTGTTTACATGAGCATGGCCGCTGACGTCTTGTAGAATTGGGTAAGTTTACAATTCCTAGTATTGTAACTTTAGCTAGCGGCTAATGTTACAAATCTCCCCCCCTTGGTCATTGGCGGGGGGGGGGGGATGAGCAGTCGGTCATGGCTCCCAACTTCCTTCTATCAACTTGAATAGGCAGCGGCTCCTTTGTCCCCGAGTTGGTAGCACCAAGCCCGGTCACTGGCCGAAAGCTAAGGGCGTCCACTGTCCCCTTCGTCTCGATGCGGCACCCCAGGGTCGTGCACCTCGGCTACTCTCCATGCAACGTATGGCGCTCCATTCGTCTACGTCCCAGACCTTGGCATCTCTGGGTCGTGAACTTCGGCAACTGGTAGGACGTCGATCTCCACCCGGCAGCAAAGAAAAGAGGGGGGGGGGGAAGAGGGGAGTCCTGAGAGCTGTGCATAAAAAAAAGGATCAATGTTTGTGCAGAAGATTTTATAAACAACATCCGTAATCGTAGGCACCGGATCACAATAGTCCCACTTGGATTGCTCCATCACCATCTCGCTCTTATACGAGGGTGTACATTAAAAGAAATCACTAGTTCTTGCTGCTGGACAAATAAACTTCTACTCTTGATCTCTTGACACTCACAAATGCTTATATGTTAAACACTATACCCAAGGGTATATTAACCTGTCACTTTGATGTCTTAGATTCGCTTTGCACCTTTTATTTTTTATTTTTATATATATAGAGTTCACATGGGCACGTGTATCATAGTCACAGAAGGTGTCATATTTATGCTCGGGCCCGAGCTTAGTATGAGAGCATATAATAGTTACAAAAGTCATGGCGTCAATACCAATCATTTACACTCTAAACCTAAATTACTTACACTAGCTTAAAACTAAATACCTAATCATCCTTCGTGACTCTTGGGCTCGCCGTCTTGACGTGACTGACATGGGCGCGTCTATTAACCAATTCGTCGGAGAACAGTTTGAGGAGGACCGTGACTGGGGTCAAGAACTTCTCCACCCTCCATGGCCCACTCCACCTTGGGCACAACTTGGCAGACCTTCTATCAATCGCCGAGCTCAAGGGAAACTCACGACAGAACACGTGATCACCAACCTCAAAAGGAATAGGGACCCTACCCTTGTCATATCTTTTAGCTACCCTTTTCTGAGCCCTCCTGAGGTGAACCAAAGCGTCCCTACACCTATCTTCATAGGGGACCGCATTATCTTCCGCAAGTAAAGGGCCTACGTCCCATATGGCCAGAAGTGGGTGATTTAACTCCCTACCTAAAAACACAGAGGCCGGAGAACATCCTATGGATTCGTGGAAGGCAGAGTTAAACGCTACACTAAGGAGATCAATGTCCTGATCCCATCGATGTTGAGCCTGGTTATGAAAAATAGTAAGCGCCACCACCAGATTTCTATTAAAGCGCTCTACATGATTAGGGCCAGGGTGATAGGGGCTGGTGGTGACGTGCCTTATGCCCCAGCCGAAACACATATCATTAAATGCGGCTGACCTAAAGCAGGGGCCATTATCACTTACAATGACTCGTGGCGCCCCAAACAAGGACCAGACGCGCCTACACAGAGCGTTCACAGTGGTCGTCGCTTTCATGTTACGCAAGGGAATAAGAATTGAAAATTTAGAAAAGGCGTCAACAAGAACAAGTATACAAGTATTCCCCAAGGTCGTACGGGTAATGGGCCCTACATAATCAGCGAAGACTTTATCCCAGGGGCGTTGGGCAACATCGGCCGAATGATACCCAACTTTGGAATTCAGGGCGGGTTTAGCCCTTAGGCAATCCTCACAGCGGCTAACCCATTCCCTGACGTCGCTGTACAACCCGGGCCAAAAAAAATTTACGGGACACCTTCTTTACAGTTTTCAACACACCCAAATGCCCACCTAGCAGAGAATTATGAAAGTAACGCAGCAACATGGGTCGCAAGGAGATCGGCACTACCACTTTTCTACCTTTCCCCTTAGCATTATCTACTACAAGAAGGCCCCTAAACATCGAGTATTGCCCCATATTCTCTCCCTTCTGACACACCAGGGGTCATGACTTTGATGGTCTTGAATAGCAACAAAAGATTCAGGGATGGACCTAATTACCAAGGACTCAGGGTCACAGCCCTCCCTCACGATAGGATCAAGGTCCTCAGCCATACGAGACAAGGCGTCGGCCGCAGCGTTAAGCTTCCCCGAAATATGGTGGGTAGAAAATTTAAACCTGGATAACCTCCATACCCACCTACCAACTTTGCCCAATTGTTTGGGATGATTCCACATCCATGCGAGAGCTTGGTTGTCGGTGTAAAGCTCAAACTCTCGCTGTTCTAAATAATCCGCGAAACGCTCCACGCCTGTGACGCAGACAAGACATTCTTTTTTCGTAGGCACTGTACTTCCTCTCTGCCTCCGAGAGAGTGCGGCTGGCGAACGCTACCGGCCTGACACCCTCGGCACACCTCTGGGAGAGTACAGCACCCAGCGCCACAGAGGACGCATCGACATGGAGGAGGAAGGGTAACGAAAAATCGGGCATGCGCAAAACCTCAGGGGAGATGAGCCTTTTCTTCAACAGGTCAAATGCGTGAGCTTGCTTGGCACCCCAGCAAAACACAACCCCTTTTCTTTTCAAAGAATTCAGGGGCGCGGCAATTTCAGAAAAGGAGGGGATGAATCTCGCGTAGTACGCGCACATCCCTACAAACCTCATGACACCTTTCAAATTCTTGGGAGGGGGGTAATCAATAATAGGGCGAATGCGCTCAGGGTCGATAAGTAAGTTCCCCGAGGATATAACATAACCAAGATATTTGATTGAAGATTTAGCCCAGGTAACTTTATCAGGATTGACTGTCAAACCTACACGGCGAAGACGAGATAACACTTCCTCTAAATGACCTATATGTTCGTCAAAAGAGTAACTAACTCTCTCCTGGGCTAATAATAAACTCCCATTGCCAACAATAAATGGTTTGGATTCTACTTTCTTAATGACGATATTGTAAGACCCATTTAACTTCTTCAGGAAGTCGCTGTTTACAAAGGACCCACTGGAACCTGTGTCCAGCAACGCAAACCCGGGATTAGACCCGATCATAACTTTAACCACAGGGGGAAGGGGATCACTACGTTTCCTACATTTACGCGCGGCCGGCCCCTTCTCAAAACCACGCGTCACACGTTTCCCGACCGGCAGTCGCGTTGAAAATGCCCCAATTGGTGGCAACGAAAGCACCTAACGTGTGACAAGTCCACCCGTCTTCCTGACCTAATCGCTCCTAACGGCCTCCCGTGGGTATTGGAAGCTACCCGGTTGCAGGGGGGGGGGGGGATACGTCGAGGCAAATCGTTTACAATTGGTGGGGGGTGGGCCTCCAAATACTCTTTTTCAGCAAGTAAGGATCCTTCTATGTTAGAAGCTAACGCATATAAGTCTGACAACAAGGTTGGCTTGTGTGAAAACACAAAATGCCTTCTAGTCAGTGGGGACACATTCTCCAAGATGATCTCCACGACTTCTCCTTCAGTAAGATTGAGATCCAAAATCTCTGTGGCTTCCGAGACAGCTAATATAAAAACCCTAAATAGCTCCTGAGGATTTTGAAAACGTCGTACGTGTTGCCCACACAGCCTCTCTTTCTCCCTCCTGGAGACTAAGGACTCCAAAATACGAACTCTTGCAATCCTCCAGCTAAGACCTAATTGTACATAATCGGAAATTAAATGAGCTAGGAAACCCGTGGCTTTCCCCATACAAAGGATCAAAAACTCTGTATCTCCCACAAGCCTAAGTTTTGAGACCCTGTTTGCTTCTAATAAAAACTTAAACAATACGTTAGGAGATTGACCGTCGCAAACAGGTAATAATTTAAGGCTATCGCCGGCAATCTTACTAAGTGTTTTAGAGGGGGTAGTAATAGAATGACTCCTAACAGGATCAATGAGGGGGCTAGTGTGCTCTCCGCCTCTTCCAACTCTACATTGTTCAACTTGGGCAAATCGCTATCCCTTAGGGAAGGTTGGCTAACTGCATGGCTAATGGCTACAGTATCAGAGGCGTCCGACTTACAGAAATTATCCGAAAGCAAGGACCGCAGCACTCCCACGCTCGCGTCGGGGGGAACGGGATGTCTCTTCCCTCGAGCTCATGGCGTAGGTCTGCAGAATTGAGTCTGTAGATGTCGGACTTGGTGTTGACTAGGCTCCCAGGTGCGTAGGCCATGGCGGACGGTTGGGTCATGAAACAAAGGTCAAACAAGCAATATCAGGTTGAACACACCCGTGCACGCACTCTACAGCAGAGTAGCGCAGTGTTTTGAACCACAATTAGGATCTACCATCCAAAAGAGAGGGTTCAAACACTTAATAAGGAAATTTAAGAAAAAACACAATAACAATCGATAGAGTGGGCTGGGTGAGTGAGCTTGTTATACCCGCTGGGTAAGCTAGATAACACCCAGCACACGCAATTAGAGATAGAAGAGGGCAAGTTCTCACGGTCGCCCTCAAAGGTCGATCAACACAGCCCAGACGTCATACCATATTAGTGATTACCTCACATGAACTACTTAACTTAAAATAACCGAAGGATGATACTTATAAAGAAGGAACGAATATCACCATCAAGAATAATTTATTATAACTTCTCAAAAAAGAGAACAAAAATAGATATAAATACATAAACAATCATCAAGTATGTAACGTCTTTACAACCTTATCCAATGGCCTCATACCATGAGCGCCAAATTTGAAAGCAAACATCTACGCTTACTCTGGAAAGCTACAATTTGGCGTGAAAGCAACAATTAAACCTCAGCCTAACCTCGTACAGTTCAATAAGACAATTACCAAAATATAACCTATAAACATTATTATTAATACCTCATCAGTCCCAAAAAGGGGAAGGGGGTATATGATTAAACCTAACTGACGTATTACCAGATGTTGGTGTTGGATTGACCCATGCATTAGATTGGCCTACACCTCTCATTTACAATCACAACTTGGTTGCTATAACAACTTCCTTTTACCCCTATGGTGCGCTGATGGCGGCAGGTAATTCATGTTCAAAGGTGAACATCAAAAACAACCCAACAAGAACTATCCTAATACAATAAACATTAGCATAATGAAACACCTTACGAGGTTTATATTTAAAGTTCATAGACAAGGTAAAATTATGAATGACATAATTTATAAGTTCAGCACCAAACTTATTAACCTTTGAAAATAATTAACAAAAGCAGGTTTTTTAGAGATTACGCTCAATAATATAAGTGCACAAAACGTAACATCATAAATAGTATACATAACATAATATGATCCCAGCAACCTTTACGCAATTTAAATTTATTATGCCCGAAGTTTTACGTTCAATCATAATAGATCTAAATCTTAACTGTGAACTTTGCCTTGTCATTTAAATCAACACAAATGCCCAAACGAAGTAAAATCGTAACTTGTTTCACTAACATATTAAATCTGAAAAGTCATAAAGTCCAATTACTATATGCATACTGCTAAGTGCAAAGTTTTAAGTTATATGTAGGCAGATATTTGAAGACGCAACCTAATGCCAGTATGAAAGTTTTAAGTCCATTTATCATGGAAAGTCACTAAAACGCAAGTTTGAAAGATCAAGTCTATCCATTATGAAATAACAACAAAGTGCCTAAACGGAATTTTAGAAACGTTTAAGATTTCATCTAAACTGAATTTAGCTTACATCGTTAATTTTGAAGCGTTCGCCTGTTCAGGCGAATTCCAACGCCAGCCCAAGAGTGGCTCACACTTCACATGGTTGGTCTTTTATATGCACAAAACACGGCTTGCAGAACATAGTCAAGGGGGGGGGACCAAAGAACGTAGACAGGGTGGAGAAGGTTCTAGGAGCCTCACGGATCTAGTAGAAGCCCGCTCGTAAACTTGGTGGAGTGTTACTTCTTTTCTTCTTATGGTCTTTGGGCAAGCAGAAACGGCGTGATGTATTCCAGTTGACGCGCCTCAGTCTTACAAGGAAGGTCTTGACGGCCAGGTGTGTGTTGATAAGTGGCTCGCAGTGTTTACATGAGCATGGCCGCTGACGTCTTGTAGAATTGGGTAAGTTTACAATTCCTAGTATTGTAACTTTAGCTAGCGGCTAATGTTACACACCAATAGTAACCTTCAATAGTAAGAACACCAAGAAGCAATACCCCATCCAAGGCCATTATGACTGCAACACATACAACTTAATCTACCAACTTCACTCTAATTTTTGTGAGGCTTAATACAATGTACTTGGAACAGGACCTCTGAGAGTATACATGAACACTCACTGTTTCTATATCAATCGCAAAAATCTAGATAAACCATTTCGTTCCCATGCTAACACCCACAATAAGGTCTTTGACTCCTGCTACACCACCAGAGTACTTACCAGTGGTGTATTCTCCGGGTATGCTAGTCCTGCGCCGTATACCCATAATGATATGGACTAACTTTTTTTTAAATTCAATGTTGTCTGTACTAACTGTGTAAACACTAATGTTTAAATTGTTAATAAATTTACATGTAATGAGTTATTAATTTTAAAACCAATATTGATTCATATTCCAAGAATACTGTGTTCAAAGTAGTTCTTATTCCAGAAGACTACTCAACACAATAGGAAACCCAGGGCCTGCTGCTTGAAAACTGCAAGGCAAACTAGGGAGGCTCTAATGACCTGGCCCAATGTCTAGGGGGTTGCAACACATTCCTTTCCACTCGCCCACAAATAATTGGCCAATGAGTTCGGGTTTTTACCATCCAGGTATTGCTGCATGTTCATGTGTAGCAGGCTTAGCATTGTGCCAACTATTGAACAAAGATTAAAGATCACATTGTTTATTTATTAAGCTAATTCAGTATAGTTTAAATAAAATTACATAAAATATATATAAAATTGATTGTAAAATAATAGTATACGTAACAAGCTTTAAATTATACACTAATTAAATACATTGAGTTATGTTTAGGTATTCTAGACACATGTATTCTGGTAGGATGAAGAAAAGGAAGGGTGGGGGGGGGGGGGGGAGGAGACGGTAGGTCATGTGACGAGGCTAGTTGATTGTAATTCTTGTTTTTCTTTAGTATAAAGGATTTTTGGAGTTTTAATAGTGTTCGTTTAGTTTTTGTTTTACATTAACAACTTATTAGTCATTGTGATTTTATATAATGATACATCAAAGAATCCCAAAAGTCAGGAGTGTAATTTCACCATTTCAAAATGATTTGGGAGGAAAAGGTAAAATAAAACATATTTTCATATAATTTACTTAATCAGCTCCAGCCCCAGACATTTACTTTGGGGGAGGCATTCAATCAAGGCTGTAGCAAGAATAACATATTGATGGAGAGAGCAAGTTTGAGGTTGCACAGCCCCTTAATACTCAAAGGCCGAGAATATTTATGAATACTAAATGCTCTTAGAAATTATTTTGAGTAGTTTCATAGTAATTAAGAGATTTAAATAATACAAACGGTACCAAAGCTATTATTTGTCGGGTTTTTTCAATTGTTAACTTTGTGTGTAATGATAAACCTTTTGAATACTAGGCTTAAGGCAGAAGCTTGGTTTTAAAATGTAACTTATACATTAGACACATCTTCA
Source organism: Timema cristinae (assembly GCA_039000515.1). Classification (NCBI taxonomy): domain Eukaryota; kingdom Metazoa; phylum Arthropoda; class Insecta; order Phasmatodea; family Timematidae; genus Timema; species Timema cristinae. Next base: position 5,893,242 of record JBCFYV010011135.1, read on the forward strand.
ATGCTAAATATTTTAGTTATACATCATATCATTTAGATTTCTATTAGCATTATTTGTGGTGTTGGGGAAAGAGGGGAAGGGGGTCAAATACCCTGTTTGCCCCTCTCCCCCTTGGGTGCACCACTGCTTACAGCAAAAGATCTGTGTAAATATCTTAGCAATAAATCAATGACATAACGATAAGAGTATTAATAGTCCGAGATAATCTCCCCTATGTTAGTCAGAATTTACGCATCTAAATAGCTTCTGGAGCATACATTTTCAAGTTGGGAGACTCGTTTGTTTCCAAATAGCATTGTGTGAGATAAGTTGGCTTTAAGAAATAGTTTTAATTGCAACGTGAGTTGGACAATCCACATGATTCCCTCTCACCAAGCTTTGATGGATGCTCGATCCATGTATCACTTCATTTTACTCTTAATATGATTGTTTGCTTTGAGTACTGCTAACTGTGTGATTTTAATTACACTAGGCTAATTGAACTGATCTGTTCCTCTTATGCATTCAAAAATATGTCTATACCACTCTTAGCCCTGACATTAATATCTACTCAAATTTCTAATCATGTATATATCATTACATTTTTAAAACAACCTTAAGTTAACCTCAAATTAATCCCACCACCAGGCAACATTTCTTGATGTGGAAATTAAGATATCAGATGGCCACCATAACTTTGGTACATCTAAAACCCACTAATAGACAACAATATCTGCATTTTGATAGCTGCCAACCATTCAACACTAGAAGATCTATCCCATACAGTCTCACCATACGGGCTCACCGCATCTCCTCCGATCCAGAAATTTTTGAAAACCTTCAAGAAGCCTTTACAGAGAGAGGATATCCTAAACCTCCCATTAATAACCTACTTTGAATTTGAGTCAAATAGTCAAACATTGAATTATTTAACTTTTTAAAGAAGTTACCCATTATTTGGCTTGACTGTAGAAACATGCTAATCTCTTAATAGTTTTAATATTTTGACATGGTTTATTCATCTTATTTTTCTATTGGACTTGGTTATAAAAAAATATATAAAATGTAATCTAATATTCAATTTGGGTTTGATATAATTTCACTACAAAATATTCTATTCTGTATATTGTATTGTATAGTATATATATAAAGAACACTCCTATAATTTATATATGAATAATTCTCTCTTACAAAAATTTGTCATCCTCAGTTTTTAGGGGCTTTTGCATATAAAAGAAGTCGACTATATTAGTAAATCAATTTACTGTCATCACTAAACTTATTGTTCATTCATACACTCCAACATTTATAGCACGGGCAAACAATAGTTTTAGGAAATAATATATCTTTATGGCTGTTGGCATGTTTTCTTTTCCACTCATGGCAGAGAGACATGAATATAGAAGAACTGGAGTGCCATCTGGTGGAGCTCAAGTCCAAGGGTTTAAACACTCGTGGTGTGTTGCGAAGACTTCTTCAGCTTCATTGTCGCCATGGAAACCTGGAGAGAGCTCTGGCTATCAAACAAGTAAGTATATAATACGTCCATTCCTGGGATAGACTGGATACTATACAAGCCATAGTGTAATCTGTAAGGTTGCACTATGGTATAGCTTATAAGATGGGGACATATTATAATCAACAAAGGTAAGTCTGCTGCGTATTTACTATAAATAGAAATAGAAACTCAAAAGTTATCTGTAGTAAAAAAAAATTACACTCATTCAATATTGACTAAGTTTTAAAATAAACTGGTAGTAGGTCACAAGAGATGAACAAAATTATTCAAACGTTGATGAGATAATCGAGATTAGTAAGTGAAGTACTCACGACTAAGTTTGAAGATTCTCTCAATATATGTGTTAGTTTTGAGACCGCTAACCCCCTCTTTCTTTCTTTCTCTTTCTCAAGAGTGCATACTTTCTTTCCTGCAGTCACAAATAGGCCAACCCTCCCCTCTTTCCCTCTACTTTACATAAAGAATGTAGCATGGATGATAGCTCTACCCTTCACTTTTCCAAGCTCTTGCTCACCTTTGTGTTTAAACGGAAATTAATGTTTTCATTAGGGCTGCGTGAGAACCAGTTTTTCAAATCAAGGCGAGAATATAAATAAAATGTTGAGGTGTGAAAAGGAGATGAAAAAAATTTTTTGAAAGTACAAAATTGAAGATCATATTTACTAAAGTAAATATATAGTTTAAAGTGTTAATCTTTTTGACACTTGAGATTGCCTTTGATTATCTTATAGTTTATTCAAACATTTAAAATATACCTCATACTTATTTTAAATGCAATTAATAAAATAGTGACTGTTGCAATCTATACCATTTATAATTTAAGTTTGTAGTTTAATAGTTTATAATGTCAAAGTATGATTTTGTAATACAATATTTAAAACTTAATGAAAGCTGTTTTTGGGGAGGGGGGGGGGGGGGGGAAAGTGCGGCCTGTTTTGAGTTTCCAGGTCTTTACAGTAGTATTAAAAATAGTAAATCTTCTGTTTGGTTTGTAAATTTCTTAGATCAGTTATTTGCTTTTTTAATTTTTTTCAAATTTCTTGAATTTTCAAGATTTAACCTTCGAGATGAGATTGAAATATGATTTTCTCGTCTCACTTGAGATATTTTCGAGTCAAAAACCTAAGGATTACCAAAGATAAAGGACCACATAACTATTTGAACTTGGGTATAAGGCCTTTGTATTTTCATGGTCAAATCAAGTAGTCGACCATTCTCGATTTAAAATTATTTGAATACTAACAGACCCCCTTTGTTGTTATTTTTACTTGATAAAATTGCTAGTTTATTTGTGTTATTTGTTTGTAAGTTCCTATCACCAACTGTTATATTTTCTCTGTCAGGAGTTTGAGGCGGCAGGCCATGAGCTTTCTGCAGGAATGATTGCCTGTATGTTTGATGCCCATGTTCGGTTTGGCAGCCTTGAAGAAGCAGAGGCATATTTTAAGGAGCTAACCACATCTGCTCCCAGTTTTACCCTTGATCATTTCAAAGTTGTGGACTTTGCTACTTTGTTAGTCACCAAAGGGAAACTGAAAGGTAATTTGGGGCAAACGTGTACTAAACATTTTGCTATCCAGTCTATAGAAGAAGGAACAGGGTAGGGATACGAACAGGAAACAAAAAAACTAAAGCTAGGCCTTCAAATCCTTAAGGTTATTTGAGATTCTAGGATTCGAGAGCATTTTAGAGTCAAGGCTCAAATCCTTATAAAAAACTCAACACTTCTAATCAAATTTGTTTTAGAGCTCTATTATAAGCTCTGCTTATTGGTGTTATAGAACCAATAATATAGGATGAACTTAACATCCAGGCCCCAGACCAGTAATATCTCACTTTACTGTGTGGAGAAATATTATAATAAATGGATTATAAGAAATAATATTAACATTTAGTTACTATTTGTATTTTCTATTGTTCTATTATATTTATATTTTATCTTATGTTCATAATTTTTTCTATGATTTAGATTCAAATTAGAGATTTGGGATTTTAATATAAATTGTAGATTCAGATTTTTAAAATAGTGGATGATTTGACCCAACTCTACAAAAATAAATAAATGAGTTTACGATAAAACGAGAAAAACAGTTAAAACACAAGTCGTTAGACAAAGAGGGTAAAGCCTCCTGAATAATACTGATCATTACTGATCAAACTTCCAATTCACTTTGAAAAAATTCTGTCTTTGAAAATTACGAAGCTTTGCCAAGACCCTGACATTGGTGGGAAATTGTGCCTGTTGGTCATGATGATGATGATGATGATAACAACTGACAAAAAATATTCATACTGGCTTTCAGAATATTTCATATATTCAATTTTAGCTTGCCTCAAACTAAAAAGTGAACTTTTATACCCTTAGGTGAAAGTAACCATTAAAATAAAATACCAACACAGGAAACAAACATCAGATGTGAAGGTATAATATATAACTTTTTAAAGCAAACATTTTCACTTTTTGAGGTACATTTAGTTATTGATAAATTAGCTTTTAACTTCAATATAGATAGATGAATACCATATTTACCCGAATCCAAGATGACCTCAAGTTTTTAATTGGCTCTGGAGAGATTTTTTAAAGTGGTATTTATTCTATCATGAATGAAGAACATAATAATTATGGTAGACTTATTTTGTAGTGTTAACAAATATGTTTTTATCTACAAAACAAAACACCTATGTTGACTTAAAATCCAATTAGGGTTGCAGAATTGCAAAGAAATTTAAATTTGTCTCAAATATTGCTTTTGCACAAGAAGGTTAATTTTGAAAAAGTTCATAAAAACAATGAGAAGTTAATTTTTATTATGACAAATAATAATTGTTAGTGAAAATCTGAGTCTTATACATACTCTACTCCCCTAAATATGAATATTGGACTCGACTATTAACACACTAGCTCCTAAAACATGTCACTTTCACTTTGATAAGCAGAAAATAAAATAATATAAAGTGGAGAGATATAGGAAGAAATCAAAGGATAAATATACAACAAACTGTTGCTTTTATAAAGAGAAGATAAACATATTTCACAGGTTACGAAAAATCTAACCGATTAACACGTCTGCTATGAATTACCATAAAAGTCAGCCGCCATGACAGCCAAGTGTAAAAAATTCGTTAATTAAACAAGCATCTTTATTTTTATTTCAAAACCGACAATCTAAGAAAATCCAATCAAAGATACTTTATATTACTCAAAAGTTAGATATTATGTGGAGTTTCATGAATTAAAATTCAACTTCGGCATTGCTTAAATTGTCTAGTAAACTCTACATATTATTGATTGTTTGTTTAAAATCGATTTGAGCTTTCTCATCGTGTCTTACTTGATAAGCAGGCAAAGTAGGCAAAGTCTTAAGACTTAAATACGTAACACTTTGATAATTTATTATTTGTGTTTAAATCTACCGGTATTTTTATTATTGGGAAGGACTGAATTTTTAATATCGTAGTGAAGTAATTGGACTTTACAACTTCATTCGATGATAATTCAAAATGGACAAAAATATTGAATGATCTTACTTGTCGAAAGTAGTTTTAGAACTCTATTACGTTATTAATGTGAATTTTGATATTAATTCAACAATTTGTTAAGTAACCAATTGATTTAGAAGTGAAACTGCTTATTATAGAAATTAAATAGCGAATGCTTTCTAGTGTGTTTTAAAAATTAATTATCAAGTTCTCAAGTGGAAACGCGAAAATGACGAGCCTACAAAACTTTGGATCTCGATCATGAGCATAAATGATGAGATTGGCGCAAAGCTCGAAATCTGATAACTTGCAGAGCCCTATTTGTAACCTTTTAAACAAATAGGTTGTTACCGCTTATTCTTCGACGCAAGTTTATTTCTATAATCAATTTTTATGGCAAGCTTTTAGTTAGTTTTAAGATATGTTTAAATTCTTCAAGTATATAGTCTGTCTATGTGTTTTATATATATATATAAAACACATACACATATATATATAACATAAACAGACTATATACTTGAAGTATTTAAAAATATCTTAAAACTAATTAAATGCTTGCCATATATATATATATAATAATAATTATATATTATATTATATATAATATATATATATATATATAATATATATGTGAATATATATATATATTATATATTATATATATATTTGTGTGTGTGTGTGTGTGTTGTGTGTGTCTTTATAAGAAAACTAAATATTTCCAAAAATTTAAAAACAATTTGTGAATGTGAAATGACAAGAGTGAAGAATATAAGAAGAAAGAAAGAGAGAAATGTGTTTATTTCTATCTTGTCCTAACCTAATCATCCTTTCAGCTTGGCTTCCTTCACTATTACTTACTTTACATTATCGTGCAGTGTTTCTACACTGTCTTATAATACACTAGGCGATAATTCATTTTTATAACTTTTTATGATCGACAGGTAACTTCTTGAAGTATAAACCAATAGATGATATTGGAGAATAGGGGAAATGTCAAAAGAATGCTAGGATAAACAAATGGTGACATAAAAAAAATTAACATATAGGAGAAAACTATCAAGATAATAAACATAAAAGATGTAAAATATCAACCTCGCTTATGAAAAAGTGCTTTAAAGGCCAAACTCATTGGCTTTCTGTTAATGAAAGGTCGGGGTTCAAATTATGGCTGTATATAATGAAATTGGTTTTCCTAAATAGTTTTATACTCTTCCTCCACACAAAACATTTGTACATTTCCTCTAAATTATTACTTTCACACCCCTATACCATTAGTGTAAATATGTGTGTAGCCTGGCTAGGTAGTAAATACATGCTGCAAAAAGTAAATTAAATCATGTACATAAACTTTTCTCGTCAAAACTTCCAAATGTTGGGGTCTAAATTCAAAATTCAAAATAATCCATGCATCTTATGACATATTTCAACTAGAGATGGGCCACTCGAATCTTCGAATCCTCGAATCCACTGAATCCTGACAAGTATTCGAGATTCGAGTATTCGGTGTTTTACTGGATTCGATAATCGAATCTTTCACCTCATAAACAAAGTATAATATGTTGAATTCAAAAATTACTTAGTTAGGCCTACTTGAAAAGGACAATTTAATCCGTAATATTTATTTTGTCGGACAAAAGAGATAAACATGAATAAAATCTTTTAAAAAAAAAGTTAGGTGTGGAAAATCTTACGTGCCTAGTACCCTAACCTCCCAACCGTATGGTAAACTTGGACTCGACCGTTTCATCACATGCTCACTTCTAAAACTTTCACCTCACGAACAATCTTGTAAATATTTTAATAAACACATCAAAACTCTTCAAAAACTGAAAATCAAAACTAGAATTACAAATAAACTCGAAATAAATTAAACAAATTACGGCTTTTTTTTTAACCGAAATAAGAACACATTACGGATGATACAAAGTCAGCCGCCATTACACACGATATAGTCAGTCGCCATGACGTATATTATGTTTACTAGCCCGAGGGATGATTAAAATAAAGATACTGTTAATTCTTACAATTAGCTACATCTACGCAAAGAAACCCAATTTATTGAATAAAATCCTTAAGTTAGACATTTTGTTGGGTTTCATGAAAAATAAATACTTTCAACAGTCAGACAGCAATAAAACTGTTTATTTATCCCTACCGGCCTATGTATTGTATATCGATTGTTTGTTTAAAATTGATTCAGGTAATCTGATCACTTAGTAAGTGCTCTCGAATTTTAAGAATCAAATAACGACTTGCTAATCCATTATTTATTTTTAAATTGATTTTAACTTAGTTCTTATTATTATTTTAAATATGTTATTGATGTAATTGTAGAACTATTCAAATGTAGTCCTACCTTATAAAATGGGAATGAACTTATTGTAGTCGAAAATATGTTCGTGTTTTAAATAGAATGTATTCTCAGAAATCGATATATCGCAAGAATCGAATATATTTCTGGTTTTCTACGCGAAAATAGATAATGGATATATAATAAAATAATAATAAAACATACTTAGGCATTATTGAGTTCACTATTTCCAATGTATGTTTAATTGTTAAGCATGTTGTTTTAGTCTTGAATAAAAATATCCGTTTGCATTTTTATTTTTGCTATCTTAATACAATAAAATATCCTTTAATTATGATTAAAGTTGATCAAAGGATAACTAGGCCTAATCTGTTTATTTCCACTATTTTTTTAGAAACTTAATTCATTCTAACAACACTTATAAATTAACTAAAAGACACTCAAATTTTGATTGATATGATTTTTAAACCATAATATGAGTCTCTTTTGTTTAATTAGGCTGGATTTTAACCTGTATTTTGCGAGGAGTGGTTGGGGTTGATTAAAATTGAAAGCATGATTGAAATAAATCTTATTTATAATACTGAAGTCGTTGGTTCACCACCACCACCATATTTATTCATTACATATTATCTTATGTATATTTACATAAAATAATAAAATTGTATGTCTTTCTATATTTACTCTGTATCTATACCTATATTATCCAACGCCTTGGCTCAGTCAGTAGCGTGTCTGTCTATTGAGCTAAGAGTCCCGGCTTCAATTCCTTGCATGGCTGAAAAATTTATCATTGGTAAAATTTGGGTTAACCCTTTCACATCGATGAATTAATGGCTGACGATTGGATGTTGTGCCTGTCCTAATCATTAGTTATATTATAAGACATATGAAGCTACAACAGGCCTAACAAGCCGGCAGTGGAAAATTATGGCTTGAATAAAAAATGACCCAGGCCACAGACTTGAATCAGTAATAGATGTAAAGTAAAATCTGTACCTAATGAATAATTTACGTATTAAAAGTAGAGTTATGTGACAGCCAAAACTTTATCTCAGATTTGTTTCTCATGCTTCAAGCTTTGTTTCAAATTCATTTTGAATTTAAAAAGTTGTGTTGGCGACACTGACTAAGATGCACGATCAAATCACGAAAGGCGCTGCAGTACCGCGAGTATCAAGAGTTAGCCAATCATGCGCTTTCACTTTTACAGCTGCCTTTTTCATTCAAAACCGACCGCGTCGTTCTGTGCATACGCTAACCTTTTTGTGTTAATTAGCCCACTAAGTGTTTGTAGATTGTGTGTTCATCTCGGACGTTACTTTTTGTGTACCCAACATTAACCTTTGCTAACAAGTTGCCTCCACACATCCCTAATAAATAATGTTGTGCTGTACATTTTGTTATGACTAGATGCCGTCTCTCTGCTGAACAAATACCCAGCAAACATCAGAGGGAAGGGATCTCTTTTGTCCATCTCTCGTAACTGCCTTAGATTGTTGACTGCCATGTCTAAGAGTGGGGAGGGCGCAGCTAGCACTAGGGACATGCTGAATCTTCTGGTGAAGCAGGGCTATTGCGCTGTCAACAACATCATGTTGGGGCCTCTTATACGAGCACACCTTAACAGGTAATATTAGCTACACATTACTTCATACAAACATTGTTTAACCACCTAGATGTCACAATAATACAGACTAGAAATTAGGGCTCTGCAAGTACTTTGATTTCGAACTTCGAGCAAAGCTCCTCATTTAGGCTTGAGATCGAGATTGAAAGTTTTGTAGGATCATCATTTTCAAGCTCCCTATCAATTTTTAAAACACAATGGTTAGTATCGGCTAAGAGTACTAAGAGTAAAAGTGATGAAGAAAGCCCACCTAGGGAAAGAGGAAAAATGTGGTAAGAATCCAATGCACAAAAGTGACATCTTCCTTTCTTCTGTCTTCTATAGTAGAAGTAGTCACACACACATTTTAACACAAATAGAATACTATATTGGCATTGTTGCCTTTATCAAACACAAAGAAGAAAGAGGGGAGTACAAATAACACACACTGGATTACTCCATTTTGAATTTAAAGATAAACTGTTAGAAACACATTGTGCCAACTGTTTTTAGGAGTAAAGATACATTTCTTGGTTATTGTTAATATTTATATAGGTCTATTTAATAAAAATAGGTCTAGTAACAATAAAAATAAAAATAATAAAAATTTGAAAAATGTTAATCTTATAGAAAGAAAAAACAATATTTTCCGTTGAGGCCTGGTGGTAATCCATCGGTACCAGCATGGATGGGTACAGGCTTGTCCGGATCTTTGTGGTTTGTGTCAAAACGATGATTGTTCATTCGCTGTCTGAGAGAACCTGTAGTGAGGCCTATATACTCTGCATCACATGAATGTAGCTGGCAGGTGGATTCCACATGCGCTGCAACGGGTGCTACCTCAAGTCGGTTTTCTTCTCAGATTCTCTTGGGGTCAGGAAGTTTGGGATGGACTAGAATATTGTGGAGATTGGGTGGTCGTTTGAAAGTGACTCTTGGGGGTGAACTAAGAAGGTTTTGGGTCTAGGTGAAACTGGTTAGAAATTTGTAACCATTTTTAAGGATGGTGTTGATATGTTGTAAACTAGGATAGTATTGTGTTGTGAGAGGGACGTCCCAACTTTTTTTGGAGGGTTATAGTCATCCCTGGAAAGTGCTCTGGAGATTTGGTTATCTATTAGAGGCCTGGGGTAACCTCTGCTTTGGTGGAAAGCTGTGGAGAGTTGTTTACGATATTCAGTTAAATCATCGAGTTCTTAACATCCGTTTGGCTCGGGTGGCAAGACTGAATGTTAGAGACCTTTTAGTGTCTGAAGGATGGCTGCTATGGTAGTGGAGGTATTGTTGGTGGTTGGTGGGTTTTATATGTACATTGGTGCGAATTTGGTTGTTTTCAAGGAACAAATTCACATCAAGAAAGGTAAGACTATGATGTGATTTATTGTGGGTGAAGCTTAAGGTGCTGCAATTGTTGAGATTATCTAAAAAGTTGTCCAAGGATGTTTCATAGTGAGGCCAGATCATGAAAATGTCAATGTAGCGAAGCCATAGATAGGGTTTGATGGGCTGAGAATGTAGAAAGCGTTCTTCTACTAGTCCCATATAAAGATTTGCATATAAAGGAGCCATGCGTGTACCCACAGCTGTGCCCTTTATTGGTAATTAGTGTTTGTCTAGAAAACTGAAGTTGTTAAATTTAAGGATCATCCTAGCCAGCTCCACCAGAAAAGAAGTGGTAGGTTTCGACCCAGGAGGTCTGCGGTCTAAGTAATGCTCCATTGCTGACATTCCATGCACATGAGGGATGTTAGTGTAGAGTGCTGTGACATCAATAGTGACCAGAAAACAGTTCGATGGAAGATTTTTTATTTTGTGAATTTTGTCTAAGAAGTGGTTTGTATCCTGTATGGATGAGATAAGTTGTTTTACGAAGGGTTGTAGGTGTGAATCAACCAGGGATGAAATTCTCTCAGTTGGAGAGCTGCAACCAGATACAATTGGGCGGCCAGGCACAGCTCTAATTTCTTTGTGGATTTTAGGGAGGAAATACAATGTGGGAGTTTGAGATTTTTGTGGAAAGAGAAGTTTAATTGAGTTAGTGGTGAGATTTTGTCTGGGACCTTCACATTGTAGGAACTCTTTAATCCATGTGTTGTGATCTTCATTTGGGTCTTCTGTGAGTGGTCTGTAGATGGAGTGGTCAGATAGCTGACTTTGTGCCTATGTGATGTAGTCAATACGATTCTAGATGACTGTGGTGGAGACCTTGTCAGCCGCTAGGATGATGATATCAATGTTGTTTTTAGTGCTTTGATAACTTTTTGTTCGTTGGTGTTGAGGTTCCGTTTCAATGGTAGTGTTTTCGGGAAGAGTGGATCGACAATATTGGACAGGAGGTAAGTGATGAACTGTTCCAGAGGGTGTTCAGAGGGTAGTGGTGGGAGGTCCCAGTCTGAAGATGGCTTGAACTTGGGGAGGGAGTGATCTATGGCTTTGTCATGGCCGGTAGTGTAGGATTTGTTCTGGAAAAAAAAATCAATTTCAGAGTGCGGGCATAGGAAAGGACATCCTGAACTAGGTCAAAGTGATCAAATTAAGAGTGAGGTGTAAAGGAGAGGCCCTTGGACAGAACATTCATTTTGTGTTTTGAGAGATTGTATTTTATAGGTTCAGGATGGAACTGCTGACTGGGCCATTGGTGGATGTAGTTAGTTATGTTATAATTGATGGGCTTGTTAGAGGGTGTTATATCTAAGAAATTGTGCTCTTATAGGTGTTAAAATGTGTATGTGACTACTTCTACTATAGAAGACAGAAGAAAGGAAGAAGATGTCACCTTTGTGCATTGGATTTTTCCCACATTTTTCCTCTTTCCTTAAGGTGGGCTTTCTTCATTAAATTTATTCTTAGTAGTTTATTTTTCCTTTTTCTTTAGTTTTTCATTTTCCTTTATTATAAAATTATTAAGCCATTGGGCCACCTCATTTATAAATACTTGTGCTCTCATTATTTTTACTATTTTTATTTGGTCCCTTTCTAAAATAATAATTTCATTTAAATTAAAAATTTAACATTGAGAATATATTTTATTGAATGTTTTTTAAATTAAGATATTTAAAAATTGTACTAATACGTTAAACTACAAAACTAGCACTAGTTTAGTTACTATTTGGTTATAGAATTATGATGGTAAACATGTCTAAAAACAAGCTTTGATCATAATTGGCTTTTAATTGCAATAAATATTTTACCAAACTTACCACATTTAAATAAAAAAAGCATTTACTCTTTCATATAGTTTATTAGAAATATTAATCAAATCAATCTATTTTTCATTTTAAATAATGATTAATGAACATAAACTTTTATAAGCACTAAACATGGAATTGAAATACATTTCTCAATAAGATAATGTCTAGCGAGAGCCCATACAATGCACATGTGCAACTGCGCATAGAGGAATGGAATTGGAACAGAATACATGAGCATATGCAATTGTTGCACTAAAACCTAATAAACTAAATATAAAACATTTCAAATTTTTCTGAATTCATGAACTTTTTGAAATACTCTGCTCGGGTTCATATCTGATTAAAAAAAACTGAGCTCGCTGACCCCTACTAGAAATTAGCTTGTCCATGCAATAGTTACATGAGATAGTAGAGGAAGTAAGTATGAGATGGTATGGTCATGTAATGAGGGTGGAGAATGAAATGATCACAAGGAGAAGGCTAGAAGATGAAGGATGTAAGGAAAAGACACAATGGAGATCAAGGAAGATGTGGGAGGGTTAGGTATCAGTAATTGTGCGAGTGAGTAGAAAGAACAATATTAAAGAAGGAAGATGAAGGAAGGCATTTTACTAAACTGTTCCGGGTACTTGCTGGAACTACTTAGCTGTGAATATATCTATTTATTTAGTCCAAGAGCTGCCATCAATCTTAATAAGAAAACTTGAACGAGCTCAACTCTAGAGGAAAGAACATAAGCTTCAATCCACTATTACCAAACATTTCAGAAAAACTTGTTTAAAGCCACTGCCAACATGTAGTAATAAGCATGCATTCTTTCTCGAGAAACCTATATACTTAACTTCCCTTACAAATGGCCTTTTGGACCACCTAAATTATACTTTTTATTACAAACATTTATAAGATGTCAGTCAAATCACTAATGCCAACACTTAGAAATAATTTTTATTTGTTTGGTAAAGTTATAGATTAAAAGAGTTATGCTTATAATAATACTTAAGGATTACTGTATCATAGTATTTTTTATGACTATTTGAAAGAACAAAAAATATTAATAAAACTAAAGGTGGGTCCCTCAAATCCCCTAACTTCTCAAGTCCTAAAGGATATTTAAGATGTTAGGATTCGGGGAAGTGTCAGATTTGAGACTCAAATCGTTGACTATTTTTTTTCAAATTGAAATTTGTGTTAAGCCCCATCTACAAAGTCCTTAAGCTCTGCATCCTTATAGTCCTTAAGTCCTTAATGGCCCTTAGAAACATAATTCGCGTCTACACAGTCCTTATCCCTAAACACTTGACTATGCCATCCAATGAGAAAGTTGGAAACAACATCAAACCAAACTCTTGGAGAGAAAATTTTCTAGCGCTAGGTGCAAGCAGATGTCAAAACAGATGCTGCAATATGCTTCTTAAACTTGTCGATATTATTTAAAAATATATTAACCCTGACTTTATATTCATCTTATTTGTGCCAATATTAAGATGGCTTCCAAAACCTTCACGATTAATTTATTCAATGCATTCTACAGGCATATATTTTTACTAGTTTTGATGACAAAATGGATATATTATACCTTGTAAAAATTTAGTTGCATTTTGTCGGTAATGGCTGTTATTCTATGTTAAGGTAAGATAATTTAACAAGTGTATTATCGTTCGTTTGGAGGTGTTAAGGCCCTGCCTACCCTCTCTGGCGGTGTGTTGAGCTTTCATCTGTCAAAATAGATGGCGTTGCTAAAGTTATACAAACTGGTGGATTCCAGCCATCAGGTTGGCAGAATAACTGGTTTCTTTAAACAATTGGAGGCTGGCTGACCATGACCGGTAATCAGTAAAGGCAGCAAGCAAACTTTTTCCAAGAACTGAGAGAGATAAGAAGTGTAGTGCCGGACTGTAAAGTGTGTAGGCGACCAAGTTGGACTAAACGTGGGGAGATATAACGTCAAGATACACACACACTCTCGAGCAGAAAAATTAGCTTATCCAGCCCAGTCAGCTAGACGTCCATTAACCTGTAGTACCACTTTTGAATTTAGAACCTTTTTTGATGCCAAAGCTTTGTACTAGTTTTGTACCACAAAGAAAAAGTTTTGTACCCGTACCCGTTTTGAGTAATTAGCATATCAACGTGGGGACTCCAGGTTAATGCTGTTGTACCACTTTTGAATTTTTTTTATGCCAAAGTTTTGTACTAGTTTTGTACCATTTTGTACCCGTACCCATTTTGAGTAATTAGCATATCAAAGTGGTGACTCAAGGTTAATGCTGTTTTACTACTTTTTAATTTTGAGCTTTTTTTGATGCCAAAGTTTTGTACTAGTTTTGTACCGTTTTGTACCAGAAAGAAAAAGTTTTGTACCCGTACCAGTTTTGAGTAATTAGCATATTAAAGTGAGTACTCCACATACTCTAGGTAAATGTGGCTGTACCCCTTTTGATTTTGAACTTTTTTTTATGCCAAAGTTTTGTACTAGTTTTGTACCATTTTGTACCCGTACCCATTTTGAGTAATTAGCATATCAAAGTGGTGACTCAAGGTTAATGCTGTTTTACTACTTTTTAATTTTGAGCTTTTTTTGATGCCAAAGTTTTGTACTAGTTTTGTACCGTTTTGTACCAGAAAGAAAAAGTTTTGTACCCGTACCAGTTTTGAGTAATTAGCATATTAAAGTGAGTACTCCACATACTCTAGGTAAATGTGGCTGTACCCCTTTTGATTTTGAACTTTTTTTGATGCCAAAGTTTTGTACTAGTTTTGTACCGTTTTGTAACACAAATAAGTTTTGTACCCCTACCCTTTTTGAGTAATTAGCATATCAATGTGGTGACTCCAGGTTAATGCTGTTGTACCACAAAGAGAAAGTTTTGTACCTGTACCCGTTTTGAGTAATTAGCATATCAAAGTGTCACGTAACTCCATGTTAATGCTTTTGTACCACTTTTGAAATTTTTTCAAATAAATATCTAGTGAGGGTAGTGATAAATAATACTGTATACTTATTTATCAGAGAAAAATTTATTTAAGGTAAAATTAGAGATAACTTATTTTTGAAGATTTTGTCACTAACTATAATAACCTATACGAGAGAGTATGTAGCTTACGTTTTTGTCGTACCATTTATTTGAGTTTATTAGTAAGCAGGTAAAATAAAAAATAACTAAAATTTAATGTGCTAAATTTGACCACTGTGCTTTGGCTAATTTTTAAAATTTAAAGGCTAAGGAGGCAATAAAATATTTTAAAAGCAGTTTCATTTCGAAGACTATAACAATTTTGACTATAAATATATCTGTTATTTTTAATACTGATATCACCACGTCATACTACCTGTTCATGTTATACGCATATATGATCATCTAATTGGGTGGTAATGAGGAAAGAAGCATTTGAGAGGTTATCTACCTGCATTTTTATTTTGGAAGATGGGGAAACAATTTAGGAAAAACTACTCTCAATAGACTCGACCAGGATTTGCACCCCAAGTTCTCCGCTATCAGCAGGCCAATTTAACACTAGTGACACCTTAGACCACTCCGCCACTGAAGTGGGTATCTGTTATTTAATACGGTTCATGAAAAACATGGTGTAATGTAGTAAGGAAACGAATTATCAATATAAGAGTCGAATTCAATATAAAAATATAAATATACAACCAATGTGTAACTGAAGTTTAGACTAGTTACAAAGTTTGCAAGGTTCCTTTGATTAACAAATTATACTTGAAATGAGTGGAAGTTAGTTAATTAAAACCTTGATGTGTAACAATTATAGTATAATAAAAGTGAGTTTGGAAACTTAGATATACTTGACTAGATTAAAGATAAAATAAAAATAAAAATTGTTATGACATTATAAAGGTAAGACTATCTTACATAAAATACATATAACATATAACATATTAAAATAAATAAATTAAAACATAATAGTTTAAGTCAATAGATGAGTAAGAAAATGTAAATTGATAATATTTTGGTTGCTAATTTATTGGATGTTAAATATTGGAGAATAAAATATAGATTGAAGTGTATATTTGAATACTGAATTCAGGCTTATCTGATTTGAATGCCCTTGTTCCGGTTTTCTTTCCAAGCTGGTATGTATTAGCTCAAAGTTGCGACATGTTTCGGCGTGACATATGACGCCATCATCAGGCAGTTAACGCCTTGTTAATATGAGTCCGTCTGCCATGAAGAACAGAAACTATCTAAACTATCTATCTATATCTAAGTTTCCAAACTCACTTTTGTTATACTATAATTGTTACTCATCAAGGTTTTAATTAACTAACTTCCACTCATTTAAAGTATAATTTGTTAATCAAAGGAACCTTGCAAACTTTGTAACTAGTCTAAACTTCATTTACACATTGGCTGTATATTTATATTTTTATATTGAATTCGACTCTTATATTGATATTTAATACGGTGTTTACAGTTTTCAAAGATCTATAGGATCTACACAATTTTCCAGAAATAAATGTTTTTGGGAATAATTTTTTATCCTATTGGTAGAGTTTAACTTGAGTAATATCTCCATGGTGTCAGCCTGCAAGCAGGCTATACCAATCGAGAGGCTGCCGTATGTTGGCAAGGATAGTGCCAACATTTTCAAGCTGAGGGTGCCATGTGGTTAGCACAACGAGCCGTCCAGACTTCTATCTCAGTTTTCTAGACTGAAGCGCTACTTATTCATTCAATTATCTCCTCATTTGTCCTCACGAGGTTGATTTTGGTTCCGTTTCAGACCCACTGCTTCACAGACAGAATTAGGGGCACTGGGGATCGAACTTGGGACTTCAGGATCTGAAGCCAGTAAATCTGACCACTATACAACAGAGGCGGTCGGGTATCAAATACTTACTTACTTTATGGCATAGGGAACACAAAAGTTCATTAACTTTAATGGTTTTAAATATATCTTACTTATCATCGGCTTCATGTCGTGGTCAATATTGCTAAAGTGCTATGACTGAACACTGAGTGCGTAAATTAATCAGCTCTAGTAACTTGACTAGTTCGATTCCCAGTTAGGTTGAAATTACTTAGTACTAGCGGGATACACACTTGGTCAAGGCACAAGAGATTTTGAACATACAATAAGTGTGTTACAGAGTGTTAGTAACATTTACTTTCAGCTAAGAGCTTTCTTTTTTTTTAAAAAAAAAGTACTTGAAATATCAGAATAATCGCTGCATTGTTATATAGAAATATTTATTTGTATCTTAATTTTGATATTATTTCTACAGTAAATAAAATAGTATCGCTACTCATCCATTGTACTTAAATTAGTAGATACAGATAGCCTAAGCGCCAGTAATATGCATACCATTAAAAAAACTTACCCTTTACTACAAGCAGTTAAATAATCAATTATATCTTTGATTTTCTTTGTGCACCCTTTCTTCATAAACTTGTTATTCACAAGGATATAAAATAATATTTTGTAAATACTTCTCCACCTCAAAATGTATACAATCCATTGGATTTTGTTCGAAAGCAAAAGGGTCACATATTGTTAATTATATAAAAAGTAATCACCGTGGGCTCTTATTGTTCGGGATTCGATACATTTCTTCCGAAACGAGCGCATAAACTGCGAGAATGCAACAGGTTCAAATTAAAAGTAATCACATTTAACAAGATAATAAAATAAAATAAACATTTTCATATCTTGACTACCAAAAACTTCGTTCATTAACTTTTTGAGGTGACCTGGTGGTCTAGGGGTAAGGTGTCAGACTTCTGTGCTGGGGGTCCGGGGTTCAATCCTCGGTCCCGGCACAGAAATATCTGATTGCCTAACCCTTCCTTCACCTCTGACAAGACGTGTATGAATCATAACTTGTGAATGTGTGGAATGCCAGGCCTCCACCGTGGTTCGGATTCCACGTTAAACTGTAGGTCCTCCATTTCATCTCACAATCACCCAACCATTACACGTTAGCGTAAGTGCGTACAACCCGAATGGGTAGTAAGACGCGGTGCTAATAATAATAATATTAATAATAATTAACTTTTTGAAAAATAACTTATTCCAAAGTCCAATGAGAGTCAAATCCTAGACCGTAAAATAAAAACTAGTTTATAAAATTATACTGAGAACGTCTCCAAATTACATTTAAAATAACTATGTTTGATATGAGCAGGAATGTTTATTTTTATTTATTATAATAGTGGATTAAAAATTCAATGTACAGTAGTTTTCCTATACTTTGAATATTAACACTTATTATTACAACGTGTAGTGCTCAAGAATGAGAAAACCCAAGAAAGAATATAAGATAAGAGTTAAGAATTTTACATGTTTTACTGCCTCAGTTAAATAAGGGCTAATATTTTAAAACTTTGTGTGTGGAGAAGCATGTGGTTTTTTCTTTGAAAATAATGTATCAC
This sequence comes from Timema cristinae, assembly GCA_039000515.1. Taxonomy (NCBI): domain Eukaryota; kingdom Metazoa; phylum Arthropoda; class Insecta; order Phasmatodea; family Timematidae; genus Timema; species Timema cristinae. Next base: position 5,911,726 of record JBCFYV010011135.1, read on the forward strand.
TAGAATAATACTCTCATTGAAGTAAGTAGGGACCAACTATATTTATTCACACAGCAGGAAGACTTTGTGAGTATTTTATTTACTGAATATATTAAGATGTTTAATTGTTTATATTTAATTATGCAAATTTCATAATTGGACATTGGCCCTTCTTATCCTAACGTACATGGTATTAATGTTTCTTTGACTCAAGAAGGTCACAGAGATTAGTTTAACCCTTCACTGCCGCCTGCATTCCGATACAGCAGGTTAGCCAACGCTTGCAAAACTATACTAGCTTGTAAATGGGTAATGATCATACTAACGGCACCAATTATCAGCTAAGACAACTAGTTGCAGAAGGAAAAGTTGTATTTAAAACCATGTATTTTGACTAGGGTGTCGACTTGGGAGTTGTTAGAGCTCAATATCATCGTGATTATTTAAGCTAACCCAAATTAAAAAATATGTCTAAAAAGAAAAAGAAATTATTCATTAAATAATATGTTATAAGTAAACACTCTAGCTTAATTGTACAAAGAAAATAAATAAATCCATTAATATTTTTTGTTTTCCCATTTAAAATGCATTGAAATGGAAACATTTTAATGAAAATATTTCAATAACCATTTTTAGCATGGTTTGAAAATTCCGTAAGAATTATGAAAGATGCCCAGATATGTTACTAAAATAAATAAAAAACAACAATGTTGAATTATTAAATATATTTTTTTTTAAATTCTTTTGTTTAGAACCGCGCATTTATGGGTAGGCAGAGCCTTAATGGCGGATCATATTGAGAAAAAGGCGAGTAAAAGCCTAGGAATAATATGAAGCTACAACACAAATTTTAAAATAGTAGTTAAATATTCAGAAACTACAAGCAATAGGAAAACAAATAAAAGTATGATGTTGATGAGAAGATTATATGTAGTGTAACAAGTTACAAGTTGGATGTAACAAGTTACGAGTTATGTCTAAATCGAATGGGGGACACTCACCGAACCTCCTTGACGAGCTGCAGCACACAGCACTAGCACCGACCTCCTCACTCCAACCGACCGTCCGATAGACTAGCGGAGCAGTCAATAGACCACTACTAAGGCTCAAACCCGAGACTGGCCAGAAAAAAAAGAAGATAGTTCCTGGTTCCGCCATGTGTAGCATCTAGATTGTTCGACTCATTTACCGAACCTTCTTGTCGTCTTTTGTATCGCTTCTTCTTCCTTCCCTCTCCTTGCGTCCTTTCCCCTCTCTGGGAATTCTTGTTTGTATGTATATTGGGACGCTGGTGGTCGATGGTTACTTATTACACCACCAGCTGACCTAAGGTGAGAACAGCGACGTGGGGCTTGGGTTTATTGTTTTGTATCTAAATTATCTTTCGGCGTAATGGGGGAAACGAGTCAAAATTATTGTTCAGCATTTAACTCATATTGGAATATTGAACTTAGCAACGCCATGTGCTTCTTGCGGTAGTTGAAAATGCTGTCGCCTTTCTGCCGTCTTATTTGGGCTCTAGCTCGATTTAATTGCGCCTATTGGCTTTGTTGATATATTTACATATTATTGATTTTGCAGAGTCAAACTCTGCATCTCGGGCTTACTAACCGTCTTGTAACTATTCATGGAATATGCTTATAATTCGGTGTCGTCTGGGTAAATACAATATATTAGGATGCAGGGCACTTATAGGATAGTTTGGGACTTGCTCCACTGTTGATTGTTATTATTGCTACATTTGAGTAACATTATGATATTTATTGAGGGTTGTTGGCGCGCTAACGCTTAGCCTCTGCAGTGATCGTTAATGTTTTACGCGGGAGTTTTGAATATCTACAGCTTTAGAGCTCACCTTAATAGATTAGATAATCTTCGAGCCTAGAACCATTGGCTTTGATATTAGTTATTTAGGATTGTTGTTTGATATGTATGATTATGTTCGTCGCGCTTGCGCATTAGCATTTGCTGTTGCTTTTTGTTACATTTCCCTACGGGGTTGTTGCATTGTTGAGTTATGGTCTCCGTACTCTAAATGGATCTATTTCTATGTTAGAAAGGAAGACGCGCTTCACGCTCTATTTTTTGTTGATGTGTTAAAATTTTGTACTATTTCATTGTTTATTATAAAATAAAGTTATGTTGTTAAAATTAGGCTACATTATCGCCTAATTTTCCAGTCACCCTCACCCTAGTATAGTTGGGGTGGAGGGGGGGGGGGGTTGCAGTAGCTTGAGGTTAAAAGGACCATTATTTCGGAATGCCATATCAGTACGCAAAGTTTTCTAAGGGCCCAAGCATGGTCATTGTCCTTAAATTGATGTGCTTTCATTTGTAAAGGAAATAGACAAAATAGATAACCAATCACTTGCGAGGTTATTTGATTGAAGGCCCAAGAAATTGCACGGTAATTAAAAGTTCCTCAAAGGGAATTTACTGCAAATATTGGGTGATGCCAAAGATTTATATGTCAAACTTATCTGGAACTTAAACGAAGAACATCTTTAGCTTAAAATTTACCATCTGATTATGCAGAGAAGCTAGAGAGACATATTAATGCTATGTGATTGGCCTCCGTGAATAGCACAAATTGGTCATATTGGAAATGTCGATGAGACTTTCGTATATTTCATCATGCCCACTAACACGACCATGATTTTATTTTTACTGTAAATATTGATTTTCCCTGAAAGAGGTTGCAAATTTAGGATGCAGCCTATATTTGGGGTGAACTATTTTTGGGTCAATTTGGGTACACACACTTCAATATTACACTCACATAATTATACACACATCAATATTTTAGTGCTCTTATTTCTTCTTCTTCAGTAATTAGTAGTATTAATTAAAATGAGGAAGATGTAATAAACATACCAAAGTATTGAAGTGTGTATGGATATGTGTTGGTGCATTTACTTATTCTTTGTTTTTCTACATTTATATAATTTATTTATTTTATATTATATTTTCCTCATTACATGACAATACCACCCTTAAACTTTTGTTAAACCTCTATTATCTCATGTACTCCAACATCCTCGTAACATGACTATACCATCTTGCCCTTGCTTCCTCCACTATCTCATGTACGCCAACATCCTCGTAACATGACTATGCCATCTTGCCCTTGCTTCCTCCACTATCTCATGTACTCCAACATCCTCGTAACATGACTATGCCATCTTGCCCTTGCTTCCTCCACTATCTCATGTACGCCAACATCCTCGTAACATGACTATACCATCTTGCCCTTGCTTCCTCCACTATCTCATGTACTCCAACATCCTCGTAACATGACTATACCATCTTGCCCTTGCTTCCTCCACTATCTCATGTACTCCAACATCCTCGTAACATGACTATGCCATCTTGCCCTTGCTTCCTCCACTATCTCATGTACTCCAACATCCTCGTAACATGACTATGCCATCTTGCCCTTGCTTCCTCCACTATCTCATGTACTCCAACATCCTCGTAACATGACTATACCATCTTGCCCTTGCTTCCTCCACTATCTCATGTACTCCAACATCCTCGTAACATGACTATACCATCTTGCCCTTGCTTCCTCCACTATCTCATGTGCTCCAACATCCTCGTAACATGACTATACCATCTTGCCCTTGCTTCCTCCACTATCTCATGTACGCCAACATCCTCGTAACATGACTATACCATCTTGCCCTTGCTTCCTCCACTATCTCATATACCCTCCCCCCCCCTCCCCCTCTAATGCAACTGTTACCCGAAGATCTATATTATAATCCCATTCTTCCTGTAGATAGTTAACTTTAGGAGAATAGGTGTATATTTAAATGTGTGTGATTGTTTATGAACCCGATGACCGCATCATAGCCGGGCTCCAGCAGACGAGGTGTGTTCCACTGGGCCACGCAGGTTACGGACGTGTGCACTGGTGTTTCTTCCTGAGTCGCTCATTCATTCTGCTGGATGTATCTTAGTAGTGTACATTAAATACCATCCAACTTCAATGTTTTGTGTTGTCAGCTACCTTCTCCTCTTCTCCACCCTGACATACGGTTAAGGCGATTGGCCCTTTTCGTTTGACGTGGAAATCCAGATCCATAGGAACAAACGGATATCTTCAAGAATTTTTGTTGTTTTGCAATTTTCCCTTCGGAAACAGTTCGTCCAAGAATAGAAGAATGTTTATTTATCTAAATTTTTTATATACACACCTCCTCCATAAACTTTCACTCATTCTCAAGAAAACTGATATTTCCTGACGTATGATTTTTCCTCAAGACCTGTCCGGTAGCAAGCGCCATCTACGGTTTCCATGATCCATCTGTTCTTGTTGGCTAGGAAGGATTCTTTGGTAGGTTGTGGAGCCACGCCATGCCTTTCATCCTCCCATCCACCATGTCACAAAATAGGTTTTAGACTTGCACTCGACAGGCCAAGGACCTTAATATATCTGTAAATGAAAAACTTCCTTGCACGCTTCTAGTGACATTTGGTTACATATAGAATATACTTTGTTTTGTGTTGGACCGTTATTCTATTCTTTCCTTTTACATGTTCTTCTATAAGTCTCCTTTCACTTTATGAATTTCCTTTCTCTCTTGTTCATAGTTTTTGGTTTTTCACACATTTCTCACTTCCTTCTGATGATCTCCTTAGAATAAAGCCTAGGTCCAAAGTTATGACAGTAATGATCAACTTTTTGTCCAGTGGTAGCAGTGTAAAATCTAACTGAATTTGTCTTATCCTTAAAAAGTATATTTAATGCTTTCATTTACCTGCATATTTTCCTATTTGTCTTTTATTAGTGTAAATAGTATTGTTGTTCCTTTGACTGTTCTTTACCTTCTCCCTGATGTACAAATCAATCAAAATAGGTTTGTTTTGTGGAGGTAGATATTCTAGCCCATGTGTTACAGTGATGACCTGCCTGGGGCTGTGTCAGAGTTCAAACGCTCTGCAGTGGAACATGGCTGTACCCGCTACAACACGAGCTACTCTGCCGACTGGTAGTGGAAGCTGAAAAGGGCCCCACGGGGCAGGCCTTGCTCCAGGAAACCATAAAGGCTGGCCAGCAGGTCCATAGAATACCAAGTACACATATCGCACTTATCGTGGCCCTTGCAGAGACTGGCCAGGAAAAGCAGCTGCGACGTCTCTTAATGGTAACCTGCAACACTTTACACTGGATAGACAATATTGCAACGTTGCCTGCCTGGGCAGTTCTAAGCTATTTTGCGAAACGGGTTGCATCTTGACTAGATGCACTAAGCACTATCACACTTAGATGCCACTGTGTGAAATAGAGTAGGGAGAAAATAAGCAACACACCCTGTAAGTGTATCATCTTCGTCACACTTGTAGGTATTGTTATAAATGTGTTTCAGTTGATGGCACTTCGCGTTCTGGTGATGTAACGGACGTGAAGTGTCAGAGAAACATTGGAGCTTAAACAAAGCTCAGTCTGGTTGATAGAGTGGTATGAGTCAGGTCCCTCACGGAGTGCAGTTGAAATGTCACATACTTAACAGTTGTTTGGTGCCAAATATTTCATTAAATAGAAGTGCAGAAGTGTATTTTGTCGTGTTTGGCCAATCCATTGTTGACCGACAAACTAAATTATTAGAATATGTTTGCATCTCCTTGATTTGCTGTTTATCAAGTGGATTATTCTTATTTGCAAAAATAAAGTAGAGAAGCTATCAAGTGTTGATATATTTAATATTTTGAATTCTTTGTTCATCCATGTTACATGACATGATATCTACCCACCAAATGATAACATTTCTATTTTGCTTCTACATTGTGGTGTTTTGTCGTTGTTTAAGTGAAGAAGAAACAAAGTCAGGTTTTGGAGATAAGTATGGGTCCAGTCGCATGCTGTGTGTGGTATAATACCGGTGCACGAGGCTTCTTGTTTATACTCTGGGATTTGTTTGGAGCAAATGACCTGAAACTATAACATTACATTAAAATATATGCAAAACCTTAAAAGTTTTATTGTTAAAATATTAAGATTTATTCTGATTTTGACTATGACAAACTCAATTTTGATGTTTTTTTAATTCTTTGCTGCGTATATTTCAGGACCCCTCAGTGAAAATAAATTCGAGCCTGCTACTGGCGAGATGTCAGAGATTAGTGGACGAAGACAAGTTGGAACCACTTCATGCCATTGTTTCTTCCACCCACAACAACGCCAACTTCAACAACACACCCATATTTACATACATGTTGCAAATTTTTAGTAAGTATAAATTTTCATATATTTTTAATTTTTGCAATAAATAAGCTCATTTGAGCTAAAATACAGAGATAAGTATTTTAAAATGACAACGATCTAAACCATTTCCATGTCTTTTAACCATAGTTAAACATTGGGAGGAAAATGAACAAATTTACCTGGGTGATTCCTAGATAATAAATCATCTTCCTCTTTCCAACCACCATTCTTAACATAATCTGTTATTTACCATGCTGTTAACTTGACAAAATAATAAGTACTAAGATGGTGTTATACTGCACACCTAATATTATGGGGAAAATGCCTGTCATTAAGAAGTCTTTTATTTGGAAAAATAATTTTAAAATGTTTAGAAATCACACCGCTTTAATACAGATTGACCTTTATGGGCCTATATACTGTGGATATTAAATTAAACAATTTACATAATTACTGCATTGTGTAGTATTATTTGCAGGATGATCAATCAAAGAATATTGTACCTAGCATATTGTAAGTGACCTATATGACGAAAGTAAAGAAAATCAATTTAATTATCTAATTATGTCGAAACTTTTACACCCAACCAGCAGAAGCCTTAAAGTCACTTAAACCTAGCTCTTTAGCAATTTCCAATGCTTTTTCACAAATTAATGTCCCACACAAAGGAATGTTATTGGCTCTAGTATGACAGAACCATTCAAATGTCACGTTATCAACAGCTTGCCCTTGAGTTTTCAGAAATCCTCTTTTACTTAATTTGTTTTCATTTTTCTCTCAAGATTTCAAAATTTAGTTTCAATTCTCTGGAATGTCATTTATTTGGGTTTATCCTCACATCAAATTTTGTGGCCAAATCACAAACAATTAACTTTTATTTCTCACTCTCTTTCACAACTTATCTTTTGTCTTTCAAAGTTAAATGTTTACGTTTTTTGAGACATTTTAAGATTCGACAAAATGTTCCACTTTAGTAAAATTACAACTTAGAAGAATCACAAGTTTACTCAGTAAGAGCACATGAGTACAGACTAAACATTTCAAACAACCCCTGCTAATGACTCTGAAGGGGCGGAGTCATTTGTGTGTAGGTTCTTTTATAAACTTTGACTAGCAGTGGAAGGAGGACTGCTCATCCTTCACTCAGAGACTAAAATACATGAACTGGTGTTTTCAATTTTTGTCTGGTTTCTAGAGATTGTCAAGCATCTGCTGCATCTATAGCAGTGTCTGTTTTCATTATTGGTAAAGTTTCAGGAGGGAAAACAAAACATAGAGCAGGGCCATGTTATAACAGTTACTGCTGACTCATCACTGTTAATCTCTTTTGAAGACAGTCTTCTTCTTTGTGCTTTAGCAAACTTGGGGAGGGGTTATTCTACCACAGCTTCTAGAGAGACAAGTTGGGAGGCTCTTGACTTATTGTGCTCTGGCTATCAACAATGATTTGTTGGGCTCAGCAAATGAAAGAGCTTGAAAGATTTAGAAGAAAAGGGGTGTCAAATCTAGAGAGAACATTTAAGAAAAGTAACTTTTAAACCTAGATAATACTGTGCAGTTTCATACTTAGACCTATTTTAAGAGGTGCCAAACATTATGTTTTGTAGTATTTTTTTCCCTATGCAAATAATTAAATATAAAACACCATTTTCAAAAGAAATTAACTAATAAAAATAATTTCCATCAAAAGTGTAATAGAATTAATTATTTTATTAATTGTATTATTTGTATTAGTTCAAAATTTTGCTATTTGATTTGATAAAAAAATGATATTTTCACAAACTTTTATTTATTCTATTATGTTATTTTTTATTGTTTTATTATCTATAGTGATGTTTTCTTAGCACCGGGACTTATTACTCGCTCCGGTTACATGCCTTTGTACACATTACTCTAGTGTTTTAGGAATGAGTAAGATTGAATTTAAAGGTGTACATGCATTTGCGTAGATAGAGTGGAAAACCATTTAAGAAAAATCATCCTTAATACACCCAACTAAATTCAAACTAAATATCCCCGTCATCGGTAGTCTAGTATATTGCGAGAATGGTGCCTTAGACCATGCAGCCACTGAAGCGGGTGTTAATAATATTATAACTTTAACAAGTCTTACCTTATTAGTTTAGAAATCAATATATTTTAAATCTACGATTATTCTAAAGGATAATTTTAAAATTTCTTGTTCACGTCCCGAATCCCATTAATTTGCCTAATTTCCCGCCCCATTCTAGTCCCAAAAGTCATTCTCGTCCATCCCTATTTGTCTGAGAGAACATTTGTTTTTATTTGAAATTTTTCTTTTTTGACAACACAATTTATTTAAAATCCCACTATTAAGCAGCAGCATGGGGTTGTACATCCTGCACAAAGTTTCAAACATTACCATTTTGTTAAATATATATTTGGGAACACTTGAACTGTTTTAAGTATTATAATTAACTAAAGAATGTTAGACATAAATTCTAAATCATAGGTTCATAATTGTCAGCTTGTGGTTGGGTCACTTTAGTAAAAGGCCTCCATATAATCTTTCCCTCCACCAGTCTTCTTTTCTCACTTGCACACTTTTTATTATCTGCTCCTTCCATATCTTTCTTGATCTCCTTTGTGGTCTTGTTCCTTTATTCATCATCTCCATCATTCTCTTTAGTATTCAATCCTTTTCCATCCTCATTACATTCCCATACCATCTCAATCTTGCTTCCTCTATTATCTTTGTATTATATTTGGAAGAAGGTATAGGAAAGGTGGATAGAAACATATAAAAGAGGACGAACACAATATGGCTTTTATAATGAAAAGAACACAGTTCACACTTTACATTGCTGCCACTCGACAAAGCGGTATTGGCTGCCTCTTTAAGAAAATTGATCGTCACCGCCTAATCCCCCGACCTAGGTTTCATTCTATCGGAACTCATCAGGGAGGAGTGTGAAACGCGCACTTCCACTTACTAAAAGAGGAAACAAAAAAACACAAAAGGTATAAAAGGCAGATTGGTAAATAATGATAGGAGCATGTAAAAGGTATAACATAAAGGACAAACACTATTATTTCATGTACTCCCTTTATCCTCACACTCTACCCCGTCTTAACTTCATTCCTAATCCTGTTTCTCCTCATGGCGTCTAAAAGTCACCTCACGAACTTCATTCCCCTGGCCTCCACTTTCCAAGTCTCTCTTACATTCACTATCCATGTTTCTGCTGCACATGGTACTGCACGTACAAAGTAAGCCCTGGACAACACTTCCAGGGAATTTATAAACCATAAATTATAGGTCCTTATTACATTATGAGTGTGCGTTATCATTATACTATAATTGAAACAAATTTGGAACATTTGAGGCTATATATAACATAATTGAAACTCGCTTCAATGGCCGAATGGTCTAAGCTGTTGTCACTCTTGTGTTAGACAGGCCTGCTGGTGACAAGAATATCAGGGTTTGAATGCTGGCCAGGTCTATTGGCTGAGGGTCCTTCCTGACACGGGTTTTTCCTAAATGGTTTCCCACTTTCCTTCTGTGCAAATGCAAGTTGTTGAAACCACGAACTTAACTGAACTCTCAGAATCGTTAACGTGATTTCCAGTTAGACAAAACTTTGTGTACTGTATTTAATCTTTGACAGGGTGTAAACTAGCACCAAAACACCACGAAACTCGGCGACAAAACTACAACAATTGCGCCGACCATCTTACCTGATGCTATCATCTAGTCACAGTGTCTTTCACAGGCCAGGCCATCTCAACTCTCCACAACTGGCAGCCTACTCTTGATTGTGGCGTTCACCACCAGGGGCACTACTTCAGCAGACACTTTTAGAGCGTATGAACATTACTGCCCGCCTTGAAACGTATTGGCGTTTTCAACAGATTCCCACGCGCGTCGGTTATCTTAACTGCGGTGTATGTTAAAGTCATTGTGGCATTTCCAACCAGATCGAAAGGACCAAATCTCCAGTCTACCTTATATACTAAATAACTCATATAATCGAAACTTTCGTTGGACCAAATTACTAATCTTCCAGGAAAAAGTATCCTACCCTAAGCGAAATAAAATACTCTATTGAAAAGTAATTAGGAAATAAAAACGAAGCTACAACCTCTAGTACGCTATCAACAACCCTTAATAGTCTAATAGTATACAATATATACAGTTTGTCGAATAGGTGTACGCTGGTGTTAAATTGAACATAAAGGAAAAATGTGGATCTAGGGAAGGCCCAGGAAAAACGATCTTAACTCCACCTGGGGCTGTAGGGGAGACTACACGGGGAAGGAAGCCCACGGAAAGGACCCTACCTACCTAACCGCACACCTACCGCCGACACCGTATACAACCTTTATTTGTTTAAGGCCAGTGGGCACAGTTTTACCACTGGCCGTTTTACAGTGCCAGTTTTGGTAGTCACGGTAGCCACTCGAACCACGCCATCTCGTCCAGGGTGTACTGCCGAGACTCGACCAGTCCTCCATTGTAAGGGAGGTGCGTTGTCGTCTTTTATGATGATGAGATCGCCGACTGATAGATTAGCCGTTTGATTAGCCCATTTTGGGCGCTGTTGAAGGCCACCAAGATATTCATTTCGCCATCTGCGCCAGAATGTTTCCATGATCTGCTGCACTAATTTCCACCGGTCACGTAAGTTTAGAATTTTATCAGGCAACTGAGGCTCTTGAATGGCTTCTATCATCAGGAAGTGTCCTGGTGTTAAAGCTTCTAAGTCATTTGGATCTGAGCTCATCGGAGTGAGCGGTCTTGAATTGAGGGTGGCCTCAATCTGTGCCAACACCGTTGTGAATTCCTCAAAGGTTAGGATTTGTTCTCCGATAGAAGCTGACAAGAGCTTCTTTGTTGATCTTATAGCGGCCTCCCACAGCCCTCCCATGTGAGGGCTGGCCGGTAGAATCAAGTGCCACGATATGCCCCATTGAGACATCTCTCTTCCTACCGCAGCATTGTGGTCTGCATGGGCGGTTAGTTCCTTCCATTCTCCTAGCATCCTTTTAGCGCCAACAAACTTTGTTCCCTGGTCACTAAACATCTCATGCACTGATCCACGGCGAGCCAGAAACCGGCGAAAAGCAGCTAAGAATGCATCCGTAGTCAATTCTGATGCCAATTCCAAGTGAACTGCACGAGTGGACATGCACACAAACAGGCAGATATATGCCTTTGTTGTTTTAGCCTTTCTAATGCGACCCAACGTAATCGTATATGGACCCCCATAATCAACCCCAGTTGTGTAGAATGCTTTCACCTCCTCCAATCTTGCTATGGGGAGCTCTCCCATCAATGGAGGTGTGGATAATGGACGTGCCTTAAAGCACGGGCTACATCGGCCCACCCGTCTACGAACTGCATCTCTGCCCGCCATATTCCAGAATTGCTTCCTGAGCATGCAATGGAGGTTCTGTGGACCTGGATGTTGGTTTTTCTGGTGGGACTCCTCAATAATTAAATTGGTAAGGTGGTGATTGCAAGGCATCAAGAGGGGGTGCTTTTGCGCAAAGGGTAACTTGGCGTGGAACAACCGTCCACCCACCCGTAGGAAACCTTCACCGTCCATGAAGGGACTCAACCTGCCAATTTCCTTACAGCACAGCTTCTTTGCATCCAATCGAGCTATTTCCTCGGAAAACTCCTGACGCTGTACCAGTTTCACCAGCCGAAGCATGGCAGCTGATAATTCTTCTGCAGTAAGTTCACCTGTATTTGAAACTTTAGATCTTACTCTATCTAGCCATCGTAACATAAGGGTGGTAGCTCTCTTTAATGTTGACAGTCTGGAAAAACGATTCATTCATTGGGTAGGACTCTCATTGGCGTCCACAGTAACGTTCAGTGTCATTGCCTTTGCTTCTTCTGTCACTGAACCTGGTTGTTGCAAGATGGGCCAGCATTCCTCAGTTTTACTCAACCATGTTGGTCCACTCCACCATAAGGAATGGTCCAGAAGCTCACTAGGGAATAAACCCCTACTGGCGCAGTCCGCCGGGTTCGTAGGGTTGGGATGTGCCGAAATTGATCTGGGGATAGCCACTCATGTATCTGACTCACCCTGTTGGCAACAAACGTACTCCAACGATGAGGTGACGATTTTATCCAACTCAACGCTACACTAGAATCAGTCCATACAGTGACAGAATCAATGGCAACCTCATTAGAAAGGGCTTGACTGACATATTTGAGGAGCTTTGAAACCAGTACTGCAGCACAAAGCTCTAATCGGGGCAATGTTATCCTTTTCAATGGGGCTACCTTAGCTCGCGCAAACAGGAACCAAACTGTAACATTCCCATCCTCACCTTCAACCCTCAAACATACAACCCCAGCATATCCGCGTTCGGAACTGTCCGAGAAGCCGTGGAGCTGCAACCTTGCCTTTTCTTCAATTCGCAGCCACCTTGGGATCTTAAGCTCTGCTAACAGAGGTAGCTCCTCCCGAAATCTGCACCCCTTTTCCTGCACTTCAACTGGTGCCGAAGAATCCCACTTCATTCCAGATTGCCACAGATGCTGTATCAGGTATTTACCAACAAAGATTACAGCGGCCAGATATCCCAAGAGGTCGTACAGCCGTGCAACCATAGAGAGAATTACGTTTAGTCGCTTGTCTGGCCGTCGGCTGTACTTGGTACGAAAACTGGTCATGAACTGGATTCCAGAGGAATCCCAAAATTTTGGTAGAGCTCTCCAGCTCACTCATGAAAGAGAATATCTCACTTGATATAGCACAGTGCTCTGGGGGTAGTTCCGCCAGCAGTTCTTGCCGATTACTAATCCATTTTCTTAACTGGAAGCCGGCCTTACCTAGCATCACGATCAGTTCTTGCTGCAAGCGCTTTGCCGATTTTAGGGACTTGACCGACGTCACCACATCATCCATATAGGTTGCTGTCTGCAATGCAGCAGAAGCAGCCGGAAATACCGCTCCTTCATCCTCCACAAGCTGACGGAGGGTACGCAACGCCAAAAAAGTAGCAGCTGAAACCCCATATGTCACAGTGGCCAGGGAGAATTCCCTTAAGGTGTCCTCTGGATTTTCTCTCCAAAATATTCTTTGGTATCGGTGATGTTCCTTGCTGACAACTATGTTGCGGTACATTTGCCTGATATCGGTAATAAGCACCACTTCATGTACACGAAATCTTAGCAATATATCCAAAATTTCCTTCTGCAATGAGGGACCACTGTGCAAAACTTGATTTAAGGCAACACCTCTTGTTGATCTCATCGATGCGTCAAAAACAACTCGAAATTTGGTTATCTCCCCCTCCTCACCCTGCCGAAGTATGCAGTGGTAAGGAACGTAGTAGTGTTCTTCCTCTGGTGGAGTCGAGGCTGGTAGTATTTGATCCTGTTGCAGGTAATCCCTCATAAAAGCCACATATTGCTGTTTAAAGGCTGGTGCTTTCTCTAGACGCCTCTCAAGCAACAAAAATCGACTTAGAGTTGCTTGTCGTGTGTCTCCCAGGACCTTCCGATCACTTAGGAATGGCAGTTCAATTTCATATCGCCCCGACTGACATCTCTTCGCCGTAGAGCGATAATGCTCCTCGTATTCCCTATCAGCGGGAGACAGTTGAGCCACCTGTGGCGATTCTTCTACCGACCAAAACTGGCGAAGCAGATATTCAAGTTTAAGTTCCGTCACAGTACAAAAAATATTTGATTCACTTGCCACTCCCCGTGACTTCACTAGTAGACAGTAGCCCCAGATGGTTTCAATGGCGGACGGCGTTTTGTGAGGCCCATGTACCTTCTGTCTCGTTACAACCAGAGGGAACCACTCAGCTCCTAGTAGTATATCAATCGGTCTTGACCCGTCCCCCTCATCTGCAAGTTTTAAGCCCGATAGGTGACGCCATGATGAGAGTTGGCTTGGCATTTGTTGAGAGTGTGAAATGGAGTTCACTACCAACGAATCTACCTCTAAAGTTAATGTCTTTGTAGGCTGAAATTCACAATGAGCCACTGCCCTTGCTGTGCCTAAAGGAGTGTTTCCCAAGCCAAACAATTGCACTGAATTCACCTTACTCAGCCTGAGTCCAAGTCGCTGTACACAAGAGGATGTTATGAGAGACTCCTGGCTCGCACAATCCAAAAGAACCCTCACCGGTTCATATCTACGACGGCTGCTCATAATAGATGTTGTAACGGTCATAAGGACTACCCATGGCCCTGTCGGCGCCACAGGAAAAAAGGACTCTACCGATGCGACCAAACTTGTGGTTGAATCCTGACTTTCAATGCTACTACCACTGGCACTATTTTTCTTTACAGACCGTTGCAACCCCTCTTCCAAATTGGCAGACTCACCTTCCAGGTGCAACAACTTATAGTGGCGGCCATTACAGCTGGAGCATAATAATTTGGTCGAACACTCCTTCAAGAAATGCCCTCTTGCCAAACACAGCAAACATATCCTCCTATCCTTTGCAATCCTAAAATGTTGTGATGGCTTCATACCTTCAAATTTCTTGCATTGGGAGAGGGGGCTGAGGGTCCTTCCTGACACGGGTTTTTCCTAAATGGTTTCCCACTTTCCTTCTATGCAAATGCAAGTTGTTGAAACCACAAACTTAACTGAACTCTCAGAATCGTTAACGTGATTTCCAGTTAGACAAAACTTTGTGGACTGTATTTAATCTTTGACAGGGTGTAAACTAGCACCAACACACCACAAAACTCAGCGACAAAACTACAACAATTGTGCCGACCATCTTACCTGATGCTATCATCTAGTCACAGTGTCTTTCACAGGCCAGGCCATCTCAACTCTCCACAACTGGCAGCCTACTCTTGATTGTGGCGTTCACCACCAGGGGCACTACTTCAGCAGACACTTTTGGAGCGCATTAACACAAGTAGATGGTATATTACCTCTAAATTGCTTTCTTTCTCATCCCGCCCTATTCAGGATTGAGGGCTGAGGAATCCCTATTTATAACAACTGAGAGGACCACTGAATTAAACAACTCAGGCTTAATTATTGTGTTATTCTATCACGCACACACAAGAGGAACCCATTTGGTCACTACATTTTAATAGAGATGGGCCACTCGAATCTTCGAATCCTCAAATCCACCGAATCCTGACAAGTATTCGAGATTTGAGGATTTGGTATTTTACTGTTTTTGATGGTTAAATCATTCACCTCATATACAAAGCATAATATTTTGAATTCAAAAATTACTTAGTTAGGCCTACTTGTAGAGCACAACTTAATCCCTAATCGTTATTTTGTCAGACAAAAGAGTTAAGCATTAATAAAATCATTATTTAAAAAAAAATTGTTATGTGTGGAAAATCTTACATACCAATACCCTACCCTCCCACCTCTATGGGAATCCGAATAGTTTACTTATGCCTCGCGTTGGCTTGTGGCGTTGATAGCTGCATTGGCAATCACGTGACCAAGTGTAAATCTGTCCGAATAGTCGTGGACTAGACCGATGGAGTCTTCTCGAGGTCTTGGTAACCATGGATACGAACGCTACGAGACATGCGGTTTTCTTGCGGCGTTGGTGCGGTGTTTGACTGGCAATTGTTTTAGTATTATCGTTTTGTCTGCTTGAGCACCGACTTACACAAATATTTTGTTTTCATTAGAGCTAATAGATGCCTTTTACATAGTTTGTAAGTTATTCGGTAGGAAGCAGCACTGCGGGCCCAAGTGTGTTGCCGTTCGAATAGTTTGATACAGTCTTCACTTTGAAAACTGCGAGAAGTGTAAAATTATGAAGACTGCATCAAGTCAAGTGTACTTGACTATTCGGATACAGCCCTAAACTCGACCGTTTCGGCACATGCTCACTTCTAAAACTTTCACCTCACAAACAATCTTGTAAATATTCTAATGAACACATTAAAACTCTTCAAAAACTGAAAATCAAAACTAGAATTACAAATAAACTTGAAATAAATAAAACAAATTACGGCCTTTTTTCTAAACAGAAATAAGAACACATTACACATTATACATAGTCAGCCGCCATTACACATGATACAAAGTTGGCCGCCATGACGTATATTATGTTTACTCGCCAGAGTGATGATTAAAATAAAGATACTGTTAATTCTTACTACCCAACTAGTTTTAATTATCTACAACTATGCAAAGAATCCCAATTTATTGCATATTACGTTCTTTAAGTAAGATATTTTGTTGGGTTTCATAAAAAATAAATATTGTCAACAGTCAAACGCCAAAAAAACTGTTTATTTATGCCTACCATCCTACATATTTATAGATCGATTGTTTGTTTAAAATTGATTCAGGTAATCTAATCACTTAGTAAGCGCTCTCGAGTTTTAAGAATCAAATAACGACTTGCTAATCCATTATTTGTTTTAAAATTGATTTTAACTAAGAGTTTGCTGGTTTTTTTTAAATATGTTGTTGAAGTAATTGTAAAAATATTCAAATGTAGTCCTGCCTTATAAAATGGGAATGAATATATTCAAGTCGAAAATATGTTCGTGTTTTTAATAGAATGTATTCTCAGAAATCGATATATTGAAAGAATCGAATATATTTCTTGTTTTCTACACAACGTTAGATAATGGATTTTTAAGAAAATAATAATAAAACATACTTAGGCATTATTGAGTTCACTCTTTCCAATGTATGTTTAATTGCTAAGCATGTTGTTTTAGTTTTTATTAAAAATATCCGTTTGTATTTTTATTTTTGCTATCTTATTAATTATTAAAATTATTAAAATCTTTCAATGATGATTAAAGTTGATGAAAGGATAACTAGGCCTAATCTGTTTATTTCGACTGTTTTTTAGAAACTTAATTCATTCTAACAACACTTATAAAATAACTAAAAGACACTCAAATTTTGATTAATTTGACTTTTAAACAATAATATTAGTCTAGAGTGTTTAATTTTGCTGGGTTTTAACGGTGTTTGGGGTAGATTAAAATTGAAAGCATGATTTAAATAAATCTTAATTTACATCTAAGCCATATTTTGTGTGATGTAGGTATATTTGTAAATCATTAAAATTTATAACAATATGCTAGGATTCGGATTCGAGATTCGAAAATAAAATGTAGATTCGGATTCGAGATTCGAATTCGAGAAATAGGGGATTCAACCCATCTCTACATTTTAGATAAACATAAACAAATGACTATAGGCCCATGGCAACAGAAAGTGACAATGGTAAAACAAAATGTGCATAGAGAATGCAAAAACACACACTAACCAACATATACCGCCTACCAAAAATAGGACATATTTTTTAACAACAAAGTTAGAAGGTCTTAAATAGAACAATATAAAATATAATAAACACTAGAAGCACTATTGTACATGAGTCAATTGAGTAAATTGATAGGGGACACAGCTTTTGTATCACACGTTTGACAACACTGGATGATGTATGGACAGCAGCTACTCGAACACGATTGTCACGACCACGATGGATTTCTTCCACCACTGCCAATGTCCACTGTAGAGATGGAACATCATCGTCCTTTAGTAGCACAACCATCTCTAGTTGAAGATCGGGGAATACAGTGGTCCACTTGGAACGCTGCTGGAGCTGGCATAAGTAGTTGGATGAGCACAACTTCCACAACCACTGGGTGCATTGTTGAACCAGTTGCCACCTAGACAGTCTGTTCATGGGAATGTGTGTGTAGTTTGACTCTGGTATTGTGGTGATAGGCCCACCTATCAAAAAATGACCAGGCGTCAGACTTTGAGGATCACTGAGGTCGGCTGATAATTGACAAAGAGGACGAGAATTGAGGCAAGCTTCAATTTGTGCCAAGACTGTACACAACTTTTCAAAGGTTAGACTTGTATTGCCTACAACACGTCTCATGTGGAATTTCGTCGACTTGACACCCGCTTCCCAAAGGTCACCAAAGTGTGGTAATCCTGGCGGGATAAAATGCCATTATACACTCTCAACACTTGCAAAACCAGCCACTTGCTCCTTAAATTTATCATCTTAAAATAATCTATATAAACATCTCGAAGAGAATTATTTGCACCTACAAAATTAGTACCATTATCACTGTAGATATTGTTACTTCTTCCGCATCTGGCAGAAAATCTACGAAGTGCCGCTATGAAGGCTTCTGTTGTCAGATCGCTTACCAGTTCAATATAGATAGCCTTTGTTGCAAAACATATGAATATCGCTGTGTAGCATTTTACATTGATTTTGCTAAACCGCACACCTTGACGAATTAATAATGGACCGGCGTAATCCACACCACAGTTCAGAAATGGCCTTGCTGAACATACACGAGATTCTGGTAACTGTCCCATCAGTCGCTGAGCTGCCTTTACCTTTAACCTGAAGCATTTCATACACTTGTGGACTATCAGGTGTGTTACACTCTTGCCATTCACTATCCAATATCGTTGTCTGAGAGCTGCAAGTAACAACTGGGGACCAGCATGAAGTAGTCTTAGATGCTCATTTTGGATGATTAATCTTGTGAGGTTGTAGCTTGCTGTCAAGAGGATAGGGTGTTTCTGGTGGTAATCAACCTTAGTATGTTGCAATCAACCTCACACTCGTAGAATACTGTATTCGTCAAGGAAAGGATGAAGATTGCGAAGAGCGCTCTTTCCTCCAATTTCTTTAAGATCTTTGCGATCTTTAACCTCTTGTGGTTATAATGAAAGTTGTAGCTGTCTGATGAAATGATACAGAGTTGCTCGAAGCTCCTTCACCGTTATCGGACCTTGGTGTATAATTTGCTGTTTTCTTGCATTGGCTATGAAGCCAAAACAATAACTTATTACTCGCTGCAATCTGGTTAATGATGAGAATCTCATTACAATTTCCTCAGGATTTTGTGTCACTGCTATATACACTGATTGGTACTTACGTCCAGGTGTCTCCTCCTCGGTGTAATATACTTACAATGAGGCCATTGATAATCTTCCTTTGCCCACCAATCTGACCTGTACTATTATTTGTCGTGCTTGCAAAGGTCTTCTAGAGCTGCTCCCCTGGAAAGGATGTTAGCAGAATTGCAATGTTTTAGAACGTGTTTCCAATCACAAACTGATGTCAAATGTTGAATTTTTGAGACCCTGTTTGCTACGAAGGTCTTCCATCTTGTAGGTGTTGCTGCCAGCCATGCTAACACAACTGTAGAATCCGTTCAGAAATGTATGCTGTTAACGAGTAGTAGAGTTAACGACAATGCGGTCTTTACAAGTCTCGCCAAGAGTAAAGCACCACATAATTACAAGCAAGGCAGTGATATTTGCTGCAGAGGTGCCACCCATGAACTAAAACACAGAACATGTATGCTGATGTCACCCTGTTTGTTGATACAGCAAAGTACCATCAAGCTCCAAATCCTGCTTCGGAAGCATCTGCAAATCCATGTATTTAGGTTTTGGTTATAATGCCATGACATTTAACCAATTGTGGTAATATTAGTTTGTTTAGGATTTGAATTCGATTGCAAAGCAAACTCCATTCTTCTTGCAGTTCTATGGGAAGCACATCATACCACTGCAAAGGACATGAAAATAAGCAATGCATGAATCTCTTGCAATAAAGGATCACTGGTCCTAGAAGACCGAGTGGATTGAAGATATTGATACCTAATACTATCCTTTTAGTGACTGGACCTTTATGAACCTTCACACATATGTCAAATTGTAACTCATCCAGTGCAGGATGCCACAACAAACCCAGAGTCTTTACTCCCTCAGAATGGTTGAACTTGAATGAGAGTTGTGTTTCTCTCTTCTGATCTGAGATGACTTCAAGTAGAGAGACGTGATTTGCACCCCATTAGTAGAGTTGGAATCCACCCCTTTTCAGGGTTTGAATTAGATCTTACTGTAACTGCTTAGCCCCGTGAAGATTGTCTTGTCCTGTCTGAAGGTCGTTCATATACATACACCTTCTGATAATTTCTGACGATTCAGGATAATTAGCTGATGCTTCATTAGATACCTGTATGAGGCATCTGGTGGCAAGAAAGGAGCCAGATGATATACCATATAATACAGTTGTAACTGATAGTGTTCTAATGATACCTTTGTGTTTGAACGTCATAATATGCGTTGTAAATTATAATATCTTGGGTCTATCCGAGTTTTTCTGTACATCTTAGTGATATCAGCAGTCATTGCATATTTATGTGTTCTGAAAGCAATACTATAGAATGTAGATCCTGTTGTAGGGTGGGACCAAACATGAAAATATGATTTAATGACACTCCACTTGATGATTTAGCAGAATCTTTGTGGTCATACTACTTTCCTTGTGGACAACATGATGAGGTAAATAGAACTGGTTCCATAGTAGCATCGCACTCTGACCTTGGGTTGGAATGAGGTGCAGGCAACAGATTCATGTGGCCTAAGCCCTGGTACTCTTTCATAAACCTTACATAGTTTTCTCGAATAACTTTGTCTTTGCAGAATTTCATTTCCAGATGGTGGAATCTGTTCTTGGCACCAATGATGGATTCACCCAATGAGGTGTGGTCTGTTCTTCGAGGCAAACGCGCGATGAAACGTCCTGTTTCATCCCTTGATGTATTCTCAATAAAGTGCTGCTCACAATACCTTTCCTCGTCGGTGCATGGAAAAAATATAAACTCTTCTTTGCAGCTGCTTGCTTGTGTTAGGCTCATTTCTCAAGAAGAATGATGCGGAAGATGTCGGTTTCTTGTTTCCAGTACTCGTTGGCATCCTTCCAGCAAGAATCCAACCCAATTCTATCTCCTGTAGTACAATATGATTTTTATCACGTGTCCACCGCCCACCCCTTAGTTGGTGCAGGAACAGTTCAGAGCCTAAAAGCATGTCTATATGACCAGGGATGTGAAACTGATCATCTGCTTGCTTAATGTCCTCAGGGATACACCAATCACCAATGTCTAGACGTGTAGCTGGCATAGCACCTGTAATATTAGGAAGTACATAGTATGTTACATTAGCCGAGTACTCTGAAAACCTTGACATTAATTGTACGTCTACGCTCTGTGAAGCTCTAAACGCAATGTTATTGATTCCTGCAATTGGCAATAGGCTGCGCTGACATCTCAGTTTTAACCGCTGAGCAAGTGACTCCGAAATGAAGTTCGACTGTGAAGCACAATCCAAAAGTACTATGCAGGGATAAGTGCGACCTAGTTTGTCCTTGACCTTGATGATCGCTGTAGACAATAACACTTGAGTTTGGCTTCGCTGTTTGAGACTACAATAGCTGCTCTGAGCAGGACTTAAACAAGCATTGTCAGGTTGTTTGCACTCACCCGGACCCCTTTGGCTGTCATGGTGTCCGCTATTTTGACTTGGCCTAACTCCGTTCTTATGCACACCTACTAGCAAACACGGTTCATTGTGAAGCAATGTATGGTGAGATGCGCCACAATTCTTACATTTGTGCGTGCTAGGACACTCGTTTACACTGTGACCATTTTGTAAGCAGTTGAAACATAACCCTCTTTGTTTGACATATTGCTTCTTATCATACAAACTGGCATGCAAGAAATCATTATATTTGTACAGACTGCAGGTGTTATTATCACAGTCTGGCGCTGCCTTTGTGAAGTGCTAACTAGTGAGTTGGTGTGGCGAGATAGCCTCGTCACCTTGTAATTAATATCACGTTAGCCCAAATTGACATAGTCATCATCAAATGGCCTGATATTTTCTTATGCCTGTCTTCATTGTTCCAAAAATTCAATGAAACTATCTAATGGTGGGAATCACTCATCAGAAATTGTTAGCTCCCATTCTCTCCTTGTCATAGCATCAATCCTCTGTGTGAATAGATGGACAAGAAGTAGGTCATGTAAAGGTATGTCATTGTTGAGCGCCCTGACTGCATTTAAGTTACTCTTTGCAGTGTTAATGAATTGTAGCAATTCTACTGCAGAATCCTTCCGTTTGTTTTGGTATCTATCCTCAAGTACCTTCCACGCCACTGAATAATTATCACTGTGCGGCCTGACCCGAAAGTGATGACACAAGATACTGGAACTTCTGGATTGTAGGCACTTGTTCGTTCTCATGTACCATGACCTTGAAACTGTCAGCAAAGTTGTCCATTTCTCATATTCATCATCGAAGGTAGCTAGTTGTATAGCAGGTAAACCTATGCTTGAATTATTACAGGACTGTGAACTTAAATTTACTGATTCTGCTGACACATTAATTGTTAAACCTGGCACTACCATAGTGTTTTATATTAAATCCTGCATAGTTGCACGAATTGTATAATATATCCTCAAATTCTTGTCTATATCCTGCATTTTCAGTAGTTGACTCTAGATCAGTTTGTTCAATTTGTAATTGAACTACCTGAAATTTGTCCCAGATTTTGCCTAATTTCTTATAACACACCTTTATTTCATTTATGCTTGTGTTTCTTTCATTAAATTGATCCATAAATGTTTGCATTCATGTGAGACTTCCACTTAAAACACCACGATTTCTGGTTAGTGATTTAAGTTGTTCTTGCGCCATAATTATTTAAAGCAATCATGAGATGCCAGAGAATAGGACATACACAGATATACACTATGCAAAGTTTATTTTTATTTTTAACCATCTAAGTTAATTTGCTATAGTTGTGAGCACAACACTGCTACTTTGTGATGAAACTCATTATTAAGTTGACTTGCTATAGCTGGCCAATCACGTGACGTCACAATGTGGTTGCGTGCGTGCACTCTCTCAGTCTACAAAGCTAAGATGTTTGATTGTAATGTTCATCCAGTGAAGAAAGACCTTGTGTTCATTGAAACAGTTCATAGAGATCAATACTTATTATTAAATCCAGTAAATAAATGTAAAATATAGAATAGTACTAAATAAACGTTTGCGATACACAGCCTACTCTCGAGAATATTACACTGATAATGCTTGATAACTGATATGCTATTTATGTGGCTTCCTCACAAATAACTAACGTCACTGTAATCTGGTTTTCTTAACGATCTAGCCCACGTGGACCAATATTTCGGGATTGACAGCTGAGGAATCCCTATTTTTAACAACCAGAGGACCACTGAATTAAACAACTCAGGCTTAATTATTGTGTTATTCTATCACACACACTAAGGAGGACCCCTGGTCCATCTCTTCATTTTAGATAAACATAAACAAAAAACTACAGGCCCATGGCAACAGAAAGTGACAATGGTTTAACAAAATGCGCACAGAGAATGTAAAGACACACAATAACCAACACACCCCATTATAGTGATTATCATATGTGTATGTCACTTGTCATGTTAGCACAACCCAGTCAAGAGTCGGTGCTCTCTTTGCCCCAGTGCACATGTCCTCCAGACGCTTCACCTCAACCAATAACCTGATACAGACTACCTGTACACACAGTCACTACTGACGCTGCACCAGGATCTACCTCACTTTAACATTTAAACTCAGTTAGAGAACTTACTACTCAACCGCACAATAATTTATTATAAAATATTTTACTAACATTAAACATAAAGTTTTAATGAATTCAACTATAAACAATCTTTTATTGAACTAGTTATATTTATTTTCATTGCTTGGATATTTTATTAGTATTTTTATATATTTTAACTAAATTTTATTGTCGTAATATCGAGAATGATAAGATTTGTTATTTTCTG
Source organism: Timema cristinae (assembly GCA_039000515.1). Taxonomy (NCBI): domain Eukaryota; kingdom Metazoa; phylum Arthropoda; class Insecta; order Phasmatodea; family Timematidae; genus Timema; species Timema cristinae. Next base: position 5,935,536 of record JBCFYV010011135.1, read on the forward strand.
TATCAAAGTTTTGTAAATATTGTTAGAATGCCTGCATGAAGTCTATTTACCCTAAAAGTTATTAGACTTACCTTGACTTGTTCCACTATGGTGTAGCCTACAAGTAGTGTAAAGTAAAGGATATGTTCTTAGAGCGAAGAGGAGATTGTGACGGAGCGCTCTCTCTGTGGACCTCCATGCAGGAGAGGGACATACAACCACCACCACAGTTTATGGATCAACTGGCCGCGCTACTGCACAGCCACAAGAGAGCTGTGCCTTTCGTCACTTCTGCCGACTACAAAGTCCAGTCTGACACAGCAGCAACATGAGAACACTCACTATATACTCGGAGCTGATTCTTGTGGTCATTGCCCTTATTCAAACATTCTAGATAGGCATGCTCTAACATATTTTGTTTGGGCCCTAATCTCTGACTGAGCGCATCTGTAATAAGAATGCTGGTGCATTAAATAATAATTCATCCTAATCTTGATCCCATAGAATAAAAAGTGTAAATGGTTTTTAGCCATGATATTGGTACTAAAACATATTTTTAAAAAGTTGATGAACCTACCGTGGCCAAAAGTGGTAGCTATATATTTCTGGAGTGTTTTTTACTCACTAACAATCCTTGAACAAATTGAGAACACTGCATTCTTGTTTAAATTAGGCTCGTCTGAGTGATGCTGGAGTAGAAAAGGTTTGGATTGGAGATGCTACGATTTCTGTTTTATTCTTTCTAAACAAAGATAAAAATTGCACCAAAAGGCTGTATTTTAGTAAAAACTAAAGGGTATGGAAGGGATAGTCCTATACACTTAACAAATAAATGTAGGCCTCAAGAGTTCACAACTAACACAACACAAAACATATTAAATGAAACATCATTATGATTATTACATTTTAGACTAGATTATTCAATATTTACAGTTTCAAGGTTTTTCAAAGCAACCTATTTCACATTAGAAATATGTTACTTATCTATTTATGTTTTGTATTTTGATGTATAATACTGAGCTGAGGAAGTGTACAGGTGTGATATACAATCCTACTTTACTAATATTGACAAACGCAGCAGAAGAAGGGTTGTGAAGTAGCAAGGCTGTGAAATAAAATTACTGAAAAGTACTACGAGAGTGACAAGGATTGATAGGATGAGAGATGAAAGGGTGGTACAGTCATGTGAAGAGAATGGAGGATGATATTGAAGGTGGGGGGCAGAAGACCAAGGGACAGGCGGGCTAAAGGGAGTACAAAGAAGTTTGTAGAAGAAAGGAGAAGACTGGGTAATGGAGGAGGAAGAGGATATGTTCGAGACGATTAGGTTCCAAACAGACCTGGCTAGTGGCTAATGATGATGATGATGATGATGATGATAATGTACTAGAAAAATATATTGAATAAAAAGTGTAGCTAGTAAAATGAAAACCAAAACAAAATGTTCATGCTTGTTCTGTTTAAGATTACTGAAACACATAGTTCATGTTGGGTACATTTACAATAATATGTTGGCGCTTGAATGAAATTAAAAATAAATCATTTACAGACTCGACGGAAAATTCACCCAATTTTTAATATTTCCATTTAGTTTAATGATTCAGAGATTTGAGAATTAACACTCCAATTATCAAAAATCATAATATTATGATCAATTTTTGATGCTTTATATGTAGAGACATGCAAAATTTGAGGTTATTTTTAGGGGATAAGTGGTTCCTCAAAAAGAGATAATATTATAAGCTGAAAGGGATTTTATCATTTACATAAATATGAGCCGAATTAATATTCCCTGAAAAAAAAACTAGGGTAAAACGGTCTTCATTTTTTGTTTATATTGTGTATTTAACTATTTATTAACATAATCAATAATCAACTTAGGTTTAGACCAAACAATAATAACACCGAAAAATTTTGTCATAGAAGACTAAACTACTATAAAATGAGAAGGGAATAGAAATTAAGAAGATATAATTTTGCCAAACATGTCCTTTGCTTGGACCTAGCGTGAAATCTTTTAACGGCTGTAAACAAAGAATCGATTTATCGAAATTTAGATATTGTAGTGTGTAAAAGTAGAAATCGTGATTTTTAATGCTAACCTCAGATAAAAAAAAGGCTTAAATAGCCTGAAAACACTCATTTTTCCTGTGATCCATTTTATTCCCATAAAATGAATAAAAACAGATACTATGTATATAAACAGCTGCCCTGATATAGTGCTATCACCAGTGTTACCGCATTGAAAATTATATTGCATGATGTTATATTTGCCAAATTACAAACAAATTGTGTTTATTTTTAAAAAAAGGTTAAATTCGTGTTATTTGCATGTAGAATTCATATAAAAATTTGTTTGATCACAAATGCGAATTTTACATGTCCCTACTTATATGGGTGTGTGAAGCTTCAAAAACTTTTACGTTGCTTCAAATATTTGTCAGCTTTGAAATATATTCAAAAGTAAATCTACATATTTAACAATTATACTTTGTTAGTAAAAATATTTCAAATTTAAATAAACACCCATGTTCAATTTTTGCTCTTTTGTGGTGTCACAAATTAATGTGTCCAAATATAATATAGGTGTAAATATATATATTAGTTTTTAGAGCTATATTAATGTGTACTAATAAGGCTAATGTTTAATGAGCAAGATTGAATTTAGAGAAAGTGTACTCACATTTGTGCTAAGGAAATAGTGGGACACTATTTGGGAAAAAACACCCTTGTACATCCGACCAAGATTCAAACCCTTATCTGGCCATTATTTACAATTCGATCTATTTATTACATTATCAACGTTTGAGCATTTAGCCACAAAAGCGTGTCTAAAATAATCAAATCCACCAAATCTTGATAAGTACTTGAGACTCGAGGGTTCGAGATTTTACTGTATTCATTGGTCGATTCATAAACCTTGAATCCATGATTACAAGCATGTTCGCTTCTGAAATTTTATTCTCATGAATAATCTTGTAAATATTTAACTCACTTAAAGTCTAGCTAGCACTTAAAGTTTAACTCTCTACTCTCGTGTTATACTAGACTGCTGAAGAGGAGGAGATCGGGGTTTGATCCAGTTTGGGTGCGCTGAAGTTTTTTTCCTAAATGGTTTTCCACTCTCCCTCCGCACAAATGCAGGTGCAGTTCATTTAAATTAAACCTTCATAATACTTAACACATTAGTTTAATTAGCATAACCCAAAGGGGTAGTAGGACGCGGTGCTAAAAACAAAACAATCTAAGTCCAAGCAAGGATTATAATTTATTTCATACTATATTCAAGCTGGATATTTTGTTTTCCATTTAAAATAAATACTATTCTCAGCATAAAATCTCGACCCTGATAAGATTGTCTAGTTAACTTAAGTATATTATATTAATTTGTTTGTTTAAAATCGCGTCAGGTATTCTGATCACTTAATAAGCATTATTGAGTTTTAAGAATCAAATAATTATTTTATAATTATTATTTATTTTCAAATTGATTTTGGTTGGACGTAGTTGATATTTAAAAAAATATAGTATTGAAATAATTGGAAAGGTAATCAGACACATTCCTGCATAATAAAATATAATGAACATATCACTAGAGTCAAATATATTTTTGGTTTTAAATTGAATTTATTCTTAACAATCAAATACATTAATAATTCAACAAGCCTGAGTAATTTAATATTTTATAATCAGCATTAGTGATATCCTTATTTCTTATTTCACATGATAAGAAGTTGTTAGTATGAAGATGTTAGTATTGTTTGCAGTTTTATGTTTTGATAATCATAATTAAGACCTAAAGTTACATAACTATGGAGAGTACAATATTTTTCTTTTTTTTCAAATTTAATCATTTTTTCAAATACTCAAACTTTGACTCAACTTCATGAATATCTTATAATCTATTCGACTTGTTGAAAAGGAGGAGATCGCACACTCTAATCTCTGTGATCATTACATTCTGAACCTGAATAAAATGCCTGTGGCATTACTCTAGGGCATTATCTTGCTGAACTTATAAAAGCAGGCAAATGTAGCCTAGCCTTATATTTAGCTAGCACTTCCCAGTCCACCTCATTGCATCTTATCCAACACGATTGTACTTTCTTTCATTTGCTCTGCTCGTAACTACCTACCATAACCTGTGAGATATTCTTACTGTAATAATGTTTGGTGTTGAGTACAGTGAAATCTAGTTGTTAGCTAGTCATTTCAACACGTAGTGCCTCTTATTGAGATGGAAACACCCACTCGGACCATGTTCAGTGTTGAAATGGGTGACCTTCAAGGAAACGCTATTTGCATATATTGATTCAATGATTGTATAATCATGAAGTCCCAAGTGCTAATAATTAATAATCTTAACTCATATCAGGTGCCTGTTAAAACATAACACCCCTCTGTACATATTATCTGATAAGCTGAGGATTTGTCTGATTGAGTGGCTTGATAATTGTATATTATAGTCACTCTTACTCCATTGTAAATATTAGTTAGTAGGTAAATTCTATTAATACATATATGACTTTATCAAATAAAAATAACAGATATTGGTGGACATGTCAGGCTAAACTAGTCTGGTTCGCAGATGATGGATGGGAAGTTTGCTTGTGGTTAGAATCCCCACCAGCGGGGCTATTGCGTACGTACATCGGAATGGTTTCCAACAACGGTTGGAACGATTCCGTGTAGTTCTCGACAAGTGTGATTGTGAACGCTCGGTGGACGAAACCAACAACGGAACGGAACCGATGAATGTTGAGAAGTTAAGCGATGGGTCTACCCCCTCTGTTAACGTTCCGATCTGTTTAATTGGCGCTAAATATTATTTTCTCAGATTTTTATATATCTTCACATTTAGTCTAATGGTGTGTTTAGTAGTTAAAGTGATGTTTTTTTGTATTTGTATCATAGTTTTACCTTGTTTTCATTCTTTGTTTATAGTTTTTCATTAACGTTCGTTAACGTTCGCTGATTTAAAGATATTTCTATTATTTTGCTATACTAGTGTTTATTTATGGTTTTTTAAGCGTCTAGTTAATTGAATGTGTTATTTTTATTCGTGTTTTATTATAGTTACTATTAAAATACTTTGTTTCAGTTATATTTATGGTTTGTAAGTGTTAGGTTAGAACATTGAGATAAACAGGGTGTTTTATCAAACTCTTTTAGATTAGATTATTTTTCACGTTAGGCCTAGTTTAAAACATTTTAAATGGAAGCTCTAGCTCACCTTGAATTAATAGTATTAAGAAGAAAAGTAGATAGGCAACGAATGCGAGTGCGTAGGCGAATGCTTCGTGACATCAGTAACCCTTTTGAAATGCCTGAAAGAGCTTTCCAAAGTCTCTTTAGAATAAGTCGCGTTATGGCTCAAGATCTGTGTGGTATATTGAGAGGTAGACTCCAAAAGACACGAACATCAGGAATACCAGTTCACATCCAGGTAAATAAATATTAATCACGCATTGTGAAATTTGAGCATGTGAAATATCTTTACTAAAGTAGGCCTACATTATTTTTATTATTATGAAGTCTTAATCGGGTTGCAGGTACTTGCTGCTATAAGATTTTTTGCTGAAGGTGGCTACCAGCGAGGAGTGGGACAAGATGCCTTTATTTCACTGAGCCAAACATCAACTGGCTTATGCATCCATGCTGTCTGCAATGCTGTAGTAACCCTGTTAGCAGCGCGTTGGATAGTATTCCCTACAACTGTAGCGGAAAGAGAACGGGTACAGCAAGGGTAAATATAGGCCTAAGTTCTATATTAGCTTTTAATAACACATAACTCGCCCAAACTCCAATTTAAAGTGCCAACATATAATAAAAGATATAAAATACTTATTATTCCTCCATTTAATATAATAAATAAATTCTAATAAACTAACACACAACTTTCTATGATGTGTTTAAATAAGGCCATAAATTGAAGCGGCTAGGTCAATACGCCCAGTAGTATCGTAGGCCCAAACATAACGCAATGACAATATCCTTGACGGATTGAAGAACTTCATAAGTATTATAAGTAATCATTAGCTAATAACTATTGGTTTCTTATTAGTAGACTATATGCATTTTTATTAATCTATAAATGTATGCCAATGCCTATAAAATCAATGAATATGTGTTATCATTTATCAAACACTCAACTAAAACAAAAGATTTCTTAAGAACCACATTTCTGTAAGTATAGGGTTAGGCTTAATTCCTGTATTTTCTAATAGTAACACAAATTTGACATTATACAAACATTTAAAACAAGATTTGTGGTAGGCCTATTTCATATATTTAATAATTTTTAGAAGTTGTTTAAAACATCACAGCATATTTGACAATTTTCTTTTCTTTTTTAGATTTTCCCAGGTTCTGGGTTTCCCAGGTGTAATTGGGGCGATCGACTGTACGCATATAGCTATCACAACTCCAAGCGAACATGAAGAGCAATATTTCAATCACCACGGCTATCATTCTATCAATGTTCAGGTGGTAAGTCACCTTTGTTGAAATATATTTTACACTTACCAAAGATGCTAAATTATTTCTTGTATTTTTCGCATTGCTATTTTTTAGTCCTACATTTAGTTACCTAGAGCTTAACAGAAGAAGGGAGGCAGGGGCAGAGGTCCTATGCGAGTACAGTGTTGGAAAATTAAATTTTATTTTATAAAACACAAATTGTAATAAAGTCTTGCCCATTTGTTACAGATATGTGATAGAGATTTGCGCGCTATAAATCTCAATGCAAGATTTCCTGGCTCTGTGCATGACCAATTTATTTGGCGTGATAGTGTCATAAAAGGTGAAATGGAACGACTACACAGGGAAAGAGTTGGGGATTTCTTCCTTATTGGTATGTACTAATTATTATTGTAGATATGGTTGGTAACATATATAATGTCTTGTATAGTTTTGTATACTTTCTCACATAGACAAAGTATTGTAATTACTAACATTTTCGATCTATATATTATGATTGTTTGTGGCGTTTTATGTGCCCCCAAACTATAAAAATTCTATCTTCATGTGTTCCTTTGATGTAGCACAATCCTAAGAAATATAAATATTAGGGCACTTGAAACATTTATGAGGTTTTAAGATGGTTCACAAATAACAGTAAATTTTGTCATTATTATTATTATTTTTAAATGGGCTATTAACATCTCAATTCAAAATATAATGGAAGTAGAGGGGATAGTTTCAGTGAGCTAGCCAGTGAAATCTTTTACATATGTTTTGTGTGTGTTTTAGTTTGGATAAATCTTTTTTTTTTACATTATTCTATGATATTCTGGCTTGAAAATATTTTATCTGTAGTCTATCAATACTATTGTATGCTTGTTTGAGTTATTTGATCTTTGATCTAACATTATTTCAATGTGTACTTGCACCGTGTTTACGGTGGAAAGGGGGTGGGATAGGTGGGGAAAGGAGGAACATTTCCTTAGACCCCCCTCACTCACAAAATGATGTCACTGGGTAGTTCATAGGAACCACTCCATTAGACATTGCAGTATATTTTACATTATATTTATATTAAAATATATTTTATGTTTTAAGAAAACGGTGAGTTATAACTTTTAAATTGTTGTTTGTGCAGGGGATTCTGGGTATGCACCAGAACCGTGGCTTCTCACTCCCATCACAAATACTGTAAGGGGCACCCCTGAAGCACTTTACACAGAAACGCATTGTAGTGCAAGAAATGTAATAGAAAGGTTTTTTGGAGTGCTGAAGGGGAAATTCCGCTGCTTGCTTCGAGACCGTACATTGCATTATGCACATGCACAATCTGGAAAGATCATTGAAACATGTGTTATTCTACATAACATGATGATCCACTACAGGTATATCTCATATTCAACTTGTACTTAGTTATATTGAACAAGTGACATATCAATAAATGTGGTGAAGTTAATGTCTATATTTTATTATCAATGTTGTGTTTAAATTTCAGAGTTCCTTTTGATGAACATGAAGCTGTTGCAGAGCAAAACATTGCCCTTGCCAATGAAAATGTTGGTTGCATTGTAGCTAATGATGGTAGAAGAATGAGGGCTGCTATTGTTGAACGATATTTCAACCATTGAAGTTGTGTTATATGAAATTGTTACATTGTGTGAAATATTTTTATTTTTACAATACTGAAGTAATTTTATTTGCGGGTATAGGATAGTTTGTTTTAAGTAATCTCATCACTTTATTCTTTGTAATAGAAACTTTAAAAATTAAATACCTGTTTATCAATTTTATTTGCACATTTTATGTACAATACACACCAATTTATACTATTACAATACTATATATATTATGTGTGTCCAAAAAAGTTTCAAATATGTTTTCTGATCATCTGTTCAACTAAAAGGTTTTGAAGTTCTTTCCTTCTCAGCCATTCACCTTGCTTATAGGTTCACTTCTTGGTTCGAAAAGGTTTCTTAATATTTTAAAAGGGTTTTTAACGAAACACCTTTTTGGAAAAATAAAATATTATTTTGGTATAAATGTTTAACTACATTTTTCATCTATGGTAATATCAACAGTTTTTTTACTATTCATCATGAGTATGGTCAAATTTGGACATAAACATTGTGATTTTAAAAGAGAAATTCTAGTTCAAATTTCACTATACCTACTCTTACTGTTGAGAAAACCATGTGTATTATATTAAACCAATATCTTATTAAATAATATTATATTTACTTTGTCCAAAATGTTTGTTGATATAAAAACAATAACTATACAAACCTTAACTATGTCCCCTTCCAACCTAGCTTTGCTCAATTGTTGCTAAACTATGATTGATTCCAGTAATATAAACTGTCTCATATACACCAATATACACATCTCTGAGGAAGTAAAGCAAATATATATCAGCATGATGGTAAGGGGAGGGTTAGATTAGTTACACATAATCCTGTATATTCTTTGGCAGTGAATTTTGTCATCCAAAAACCTAACTACCATATGATTAGGGTAACACTTGTTTACGAGAAAGGAATTCTGTGCTAGATCTACCAAAAAAATAAATGCAGAGATCTAGTATAAAAATATTTTAATAAAATTAAAAAGATAATACAGTACAGTTACATAATACATAGTTTTTGAGGTTCAATGGGACCTGAAATAAAATTTCAAAATACACATTTATTTTACTCAGGGAAACACAAACATCATTTATCACATAGATTACAGGTTCATTATTAAAAATGCAATGTTACTATTTAACTAATAGTTTTCTAGCACCGCGTCTTGTTACTCGTTCGAGTTATATACGCTTGTGTAAAAATTAGGCTAATTTGTTAGGAAGGTTGAATGAAGAGGAAGTGCAACCACATTTGTTTGGAGTGAAAGTGGAAAACCACCCTCAGTGCACCCGATCGGGCTCGAACCATGATCTCCAACCACGATCTCCCCGTCTTTTAAGCCAGTCAAACATGACAGTAGCAGTTAGACAAAGTGGATTTAACTAATGTTGAAAATATGTATTGACATATTTGCATTGAACAATGTTTATTAAGAAACCTATTATGACTTAAAAACTTTGTGATTCTTATTTTCAATGCATAATATCCTAAACAATATGAAAATAGCAACTTGCCGATCAAGGAGGAACTCGGTTAACAGTGCAGTAATGTTGCGGTTAGCCTCTGTCTGCAATCTTTTGGCCTCTGACTGCAATATATGGCCTCTGACTGCAATATATTGGCCTCTGACTGCAATCTATTGCTTTCCAACTGAGCAGCCACAGCTTTATCTATAGTGGAGGCAACACACTGCAACCCCTCTTGTGCGGAGGCCAACTTACCTATCGCAGTTGCAAGTTCCTAAAAATACAGAGCACTTAGTGGTCATAATACAACAAGAATATTATATTCTTTGAAATATCCCATTTCATGTTATTTCCAAGTAGGTGAATAACCTTGCAAATTATGTGTGCTAAAAAGAACAGGTGAAGTAATGGGACATGAAACAAAGTGTAATAATTTATGATTGTTCTATAAATATAAATGTCGCTAATTAATATAACTTACCTTGTTAGTGCTGTTTTGCCGTTCCTGTATCCCCTGGAACAGCTTTACAGCTGAGTCGAGCTCCTCAACATCTGTATGTCTCTTTCTTTTTTCTGAAAATACTCGTATATAAAAAAATACAATGTAATGGACAGTAAAGCTGTGTCTAAACATAAGAAAACCATTTTTATAATATAGAAAGCTGCATTATATCACAAGAGTTGAAATGGGGAAAAATGTATACACTTCCCAAAGATTTTTGGTACAAGCTATTAAAAAACAAAGATATATTTGGGGTATTCTACATGCATTTTATGAACCCACAAGCAATTGAATAACAGACTAACTTAATTCAAGAAAAGGGACAGACATTAAAGTTAATGTAAACATTTAAAATACTATACTAATGCTAGTTTAATGTATTTATTTTGTTTTTCGCTAGGATTTGAACCTTGATCTCATCATAGTAAATCATGACTAATGCGAGTATGATGCTTTAGGCCCGAGATGGGCAACTTTGTCGCTAATCCTCACAAGTGATGGTGTCTGCTCTTTGTAACTTGATATTTCCTGCATATCATTGGAAGCATTCTGCCTTCTGATATTCATACAAGGTTTCTGCAACTTGTTAAACAAAAGAATTGTAAAATATCACACTAAATTATCTAAAAATTTATATTTGTACAGTATTCATCATTTGCATCCAAGGCAGTTGTAAATGAGTACTGTAGTCAAAGTGTAAATGTTTTCAATAAACCTGTTCAAACTGTGTGTGTTGTTTTAAATGTTCAATTGAGCAACATAATTTCTCAAATTTTACATGCTTTGGTGAATTTAACTCCTCATTCGCCACAACTGTGGTTATATTCGAAAATATGTTGCCCACCTGTGTGTTAGGTGTCTACTAATGAAGGTCTTGTAATGAATTATTATTATTATTATTATTAGTATCGCGTCTTACTACCCGTTTGGGTTATGGTCACCATTGTAATGAATTATTTTTACCCATGCTCTGGTGTATTTGCACAGTACTTACTCGAGGAGCTTGACAGAGAACTCTTTGGGATATTTGGCTGCTCAAAGGGTGGTGTGCCACTTCGTACTGCTGAAGGCCCTGGCAAAGGTTCTGCCTGGGGTTCAATCCACTCAAACTTAAAAGAAAATCAAGTGTCTTCAGACGAATCAGACTTTGTATACATTCAATGTGGTGCAACGCTCTCTGGCTCCACTCAACCCATGCAGTCTACTATTTTGAGATTGATGCCTTAGGCTTCTCTCACTCTGTGTATATATTTCATTATATCTATACATATGTCAGAATATAGAATTCGTGTTTTGTAAATAATCTATGTTTTGTTGATTGTACTAAAATGAAGAACTATCACAAACAATAATCATACTTAAATGCTTTTAAAATATATATGAAAGATAATGGTGTCACTCAACCATAGAATAGAGTGTATTTAAAATGAGGCATTTCATTAGAGTATACAAAAAAAAATTATTTAATACAGTTTTCAAAATAGTTTTATACTAAATTTACTAACTAACACATTCCATCTTTATATCAGGCCTACCTCGGATGTAAGCGGGAAGGAAATCTCTATGTCTACAGGTTGTTCCTCCAACACAGCCTTTAAATATAAGGAAACAGCACTTATGAATGAGCTCTCATTCAATTTAAAAATATTGATTAACTTATAATAAAGACTAAAATATTACTCAACAAATCTTACTTGAATATTTTAAAAACTAGTGGTCTATATCTTATCTAGGAGAACCTCTATTCACTTTTTGAAGTTTTTTTTTTATTGATGGAAGCAGGTTAAGGTATGTGTTCTATCCCTCTTTCCTGTATTTACTTCCATATAATCCATAGTTAGGCTAATAGACATTTTGACATTAAAACCTAAACGGGTAAGTACATGGACTAAGATTGTGAATGTTTGTTTGAGTCATTAGCTTAGATTACTGAGCGACAAGTGAGCTGCAACCAAATCCAGCTATAGGCGTAGCTAGGGCTTGGTTACCTAAATGTATGTGTGTTTATTTTAATGCATGAGGGCTACATGAAATTCGACTAAGTGGTCAGATCAGTCTGACCATTTGTCTATTGGAGGTTGGGTGATCTTAATGTGTCTTTACTTATGATTTTCCACTATACCTGCACTGAGAAATACATTACCACTTCAAGACCATGCTCCTCCATACTCGGAACACCAATGGCACTGGCTGTGCCAATAATGGCTAGCACTTTTTTATTGATTTCTGTTAATGGGGATGCATGCGTTCTGTTCCCTGTGGCCCTGTTTGCTCTGTTTACAACTGCAAGGTGGGCTCTCACCCTGCATTTGAGATCTCTCCATACCTAAAACAGATTCATAATTCACACCTGGTAAAAAATTATTATGTTTGTGTTTTATTTCTTGAAGTTATAGAAATATGTTGTAGTCTGGTATAGGCTTATAAACATTAGTTTTGCTATAATCAGTTTTACACTCATTTGAAAGAGCTTAGGCTTGACCTATGGTATAAATTAAGGTGTGTCACATGGTATCCAGGGACTTGAGTTTGATTTTGAATAGCAAGCCTACATTATGTCAAACTTTTCCAATAATTGGGCCTACAATTTAGTCAATTTTAGTATAATTAGATTAACCATGATTTTGTGAGTGTATTGATTGTTTAAAATCATTGCTTTGATTTTTTTGTATTGGAAAAAAACATACTTAAATGGATCAGTTTTTGCGTATAATACCCTAATTATATTTTAAAAATTAAAATAATGTAGATGTTACTGACAGTTTTCCACTGGGTTACTGTTTTTTTGGGCCCATGTTCTTCGAGGATCTTGCCCAATGCCTCCCATTGGCGATCCATCGCAGCATTGCCCATCGGACTGCTAAACCTGCCAGAAGCCAAGTCAGAATGGGTAGACATGTAGTCCACCAACTCAGCAATCTGGCCGGCTGTGAAGCGCCGAGTTTTCTTGCTATAGTAAAAATATATATATATATATATATATATATATATATTTATCAAATGTTTAATTGGCAACGCAATTTATATTAAAGTTTGACAATAGTTTATTGTTAAAGCTTGTTACAATTTGGGGCAAGCTGTATTGTATTTTAATAATTTTTAACTTTACTCATTGTTAGAGAAGGCACTATTATATTTCCCATAGTTAATTGGTTTTATAGGCCAAACTGGAGACTAAGTATTTAATTTGTATTCTTATAAGTAGGCCTAGTCTACATGTTTTTGATAACAAGTCTTTAAAAGATAATTAATACTATTACCTTTAAGCTAATATTAATACTATTGAATAATGTTTATAAGTTAATGAAATAATCTAATATAAAATTATAAAAAACGTGTTTACTTACGTTTCTTCTTTATTTTGAGACATCGAGTTCAGGGTCGTAGATGAATAAAAATAATAAAAATTAAAGTGATAAGATATTAAAATAAATGTAAAATGCTATTCCTAATACTAATACAAAGAATATTAAAACAATGTGTGAAACAACTAAACCTAACCTAAACTTGAATAAAACACTCCTAAGATTATAAAAAAATAAGACCACAAATATAAACTAACAGTAACAAATTTTAAATAAACGGTGAAGATTTAATAACTATTCCAAACTAACTAATAATATTATATTTTAAAGTTTAATAGAAAAATAACTTGTTATTTGAAGCGTCTCCTACTAAAAACAAGAGAGAAATTTAAGCAAGGCGCTTTGAGCTCTGGGTAATATATGTTGCCAACTTCAGCAAATAGTGAAGTCACTATGTGAGTAACTAGATCTTGTTGGAAACAGTCGGGATCAATACCGCGCGAAAATCGAGGTACGTACAGAATCGCTCATACGGTATTTTTACCCGTGGTTGGTCGGAAAGTCTCGATACCAACACTTGAGCCGATGTACGTACGCAATAACCCCGCAGGTATACTAAAGATGGTTTTTACTATGACCCATGTTCCCTTCCTCAATGAACATTCAGATACATTTCTTCTAATTTCCACCCCAATAGTGTAATTAAAATGTTTAAAACCTATTTGAGTGTTTAGCTGCACTGGGGAAGAAAATAAAATAAAAGTAGTAATAAAGTTAAATTTAAGTAGTCATATTTTATCCTGAAAAACTGTTTTTTTTTTATAGTTGTCTCTGAAAGATAAAATGTAATCTACTTTTTTAATCCGAAAAAATAATAAATGTTTTCAATATCTCTAAAGAAATTCTTTTAGTTATAATTAAATATAAAATTTAAAATTTTTACCTAATATTTAAAGTATAAAATAAGGATGAGATTTACACACTTACTAGAAAAATCTAAGTTTTAAAGTTCATTAAGCTTTTAAATTAAATTCAAAATCTTAAATAAAAATATCTATCCCATATTTCGACTTTCTGATATGTGATTTGAAGTTCAAATTTATGTTTAAAATTCTAAAATAATTTAACTTTCTATAAATATAACCTCCATTCATGATAAAGATATAATAAACAATATTATCATGTGGTCAATATCTACATTTCATTTTAACAGACCAGGACTTAGACACAGTTTTTATGATATTAGTTCTTTACTGGATCTGGCTAAAAAAAAATATCCAGCTTGATATTTGAGTGAATCTGATTTGGAAAAAAATAAAACGAATCTATTTAAAACATTTTCAATCTACAATATTATATTCACGTGTCTTGGTGGCCACATTGTCTAAGGCGTTTTTGCAGTTTACTAAACTGCTGATGACAGGAAGATCGAGGTTCGAATTGTGGTTGTGGGTACTGAAAATAGTTTTCCACGCTAATTCATATACACTACCTATAAATATAACCTTAACAGTTAGTAAGATACAGCGCTAAAAGAAATATTTCATTGGATCAAAAATGAAAATTATTGTAATCATATCCGATTTGGAATCAACTCGATTTAGTAAGCTAGGACTTATATTTGATTCAAAATTGAAAATATTTTATTTTCAACAGCCTAGAGCTCACTATTAAAAGATAACAGACACATAACAGTAGATTTTGGGGTACATCAGCTCCCTATGCACCCAAACATTTTTGTAATAATTTTTCTTTTATTTACAATGTATTAAAATTTGTATGTATTTTTTACAGATTTTCGAGTAGTAATTTTTTTACTTTAAGTCGAGTCAGAATGAAAGGTTTTTAGATTTTTTTTTTAGTTGGTTAAGTATAAAGCAATATTTATATTACAACATTTTCAAACTGAATTTTTGTAATAGATCCATACATAATCAATAGCTACAAGCTTACAAATCTTAAAATGAAATTATTACACAAATTAAAAGTTTAAATAAATTTAATAAAAGTGTACAACTTTTTTCTTTTTAGATTAGACAATAAGAAACATCGGGGACTTTATTTGATACAAAATAATATCTTAAAATTTAATCACATTGACTAACTTAGGAATTTTCAGAAAAAATCACAAATTCCTAATACTCAGCTATTTTGAGTTTTGTAAAAAATATTAAAGTCAAATTTGAGCAGCTTCTAAATCTCAACTCAACTCAAATTTTCTTTTATTCGCACACCCATAGTACTTTTTTATGGTAAGTATATGCCTTTCCCTTCAATGTTGAGATGACTTCCACAATCTGTAAAATTCAAGCAAATTTGGGTGTGCGTGCAAGTTTCTTCTAGAACGATGCAACCTAGGACACACTCTTCATTGTCATCTGTAACATTTGAGGGTAAAAGTTCTGCCGCACCTCATTTCTTCGAAAAGCTCCCATGTGGGTTATATCTTATGGAAACTGGTGCCCAACACCCACCTTGTTCTCCTACCTTTGGTTCCTTATCTGAATCTGTCAACCAGGTGATGTTTGTTGAGCTTATGGGTGTGTGAAGCTTGGAAATATCGCGACTTTGTTTTGAAAAAATGTCAGCTTTGATATGGCTCTAAAAGAATTCTGTCATAACTGCTCTGAACTCTAAATTGTAGTGTTGTGCTTGCTACACTTGGCTTTGATTTGGGAGGTCGGCGTTAGAAGGATGTTGTTAGATAATGACAGGTCTGGAAGCTACAATGTCACAAGAAAAGGAGGTAATGACAGGTCTGGAAGCTATGTTGTCACAAGAAAAGGAGTTAATGACAGGTCTGGAAGCTATGTTGTCACAAGAAAAGGAGGTAATGACAGGTCTGGAAGCTACAATGTCACAAGAAAAGGAGGTAATGACAGGTCTAGAAGCTACAATGTCACAAGACAAGGAGGTAATGACAGGTCTGGAAGCTATGTTGTCACAAGAAAAGGAGGTAATGACAGGTCTGGAAGCTACAATGTCATAAGAAAAGGAGGTAACAACAGGTCTGGAAGCTATATTGTCACAATAAAAGGAGATAATGACAGGTCTGGAAGCTACAATGTCACAAGAAAAGGAGGTAATGACAGGTCTGGAAGCTACAATGTCACAAGACAAGGAGGTAATGACAGATCTGGAAGCTACAATGTCACAAGAAAAGGAGGTAATGACAGGTCTGGAAGCTATGTTGTCACAAGAAAAGGAGGTAATGACAGGTCTGGAAGCTATGTTGTCACAATAAAAGGAGGTAATGACAGGTCTGGAAGCTATGTTGTCACAAGAAAAGGAGGTAATGACAGGTCTGGAAGCTAGGTTGTCACCAGAAAAGGAGTTAATGACAGGTCTGGAAGCTATGTTGTCACAAGAAAAGGAGGTAATGACAGGTCTGGAAGCTACAATGTCACAATAAAAGGAGGTAATGACAGGTCTGGAAGCTATATTGTCACAATAAAAGGAGATAATGACAGGTCTGGAAGCTACAATGTCATAAGAAAAGGAGGTAATGACAGGTCTGGAAGCTATGTTGTCACAAGAAAAGGAGGTAATGACAGGTCTGGAAGCTATGTTGTCACAGGAAAAGCAGGTAATGACAGGTCTGGAAGCTATGTTGTCACAAGAAAAGGAGGTAATGACAGGTCTGGAAGCTATGTTATCATAAGAAAAGGAGGTAATGACAGGTCTGGAAGCTATGTTGTCACAAGAAAAGGAGGTAATGACAGGTCTGGAAGCTATGTTGTCATAAGAAAAGGAGGTAATGACAGGTCTGGAAGCTATGTTGTCACAAGAAAAGGAGGTAATGACAGGTATGGTAGCTACAATGTCACAAGAAAAGGAGGTAATGACAGGTATGGTAGCTACAATGTCACAAGAAAAGGAGGTAATGACAGGTCTGGTAGCTACAATGTCACAAGAAAAGAGGGTTATTAAAGCATAATTAGTAACATAATTATGAATTACAATTTTAAGCATGTATTTGTACTTAAAAATAAAGCCTCATTGAGTCAAAACATTTATAAATAACTTAAGGGTATAAAAAAACAATTTTTGAAAACAAAAGTCTTTTAAATTCACCAAATTGGGTTGCTAATTGAATCAATGTATATAGCAAATAAACTAATAGAGAGGTAATCAATAACAACCATTGGCGAAGTGGGATGATAATTTTTAGGTAAGCTGAGTCACAAACACTTTTAAAGGGGCACACTAAACCATGTCAAAAATGGGATTTTTATTAAGTTATATAATACAGTACTGTCGGACTACTACTCAGTGGTGGAGCATGATCTTTCCATTTGGTGGGGCCAGCTCAAAGCTTACTGGTAATGATATTTTCTCACCATGTGTTAAAAAATTAAATTCATTTAAGTCTTCCTAGTTTTTAAAAATCACTGAACAAATCTACAAACAGAAAGAATAAAAAATAAGTTACATGTTTTGGATCAAATTTGACAAATGATGATATTACTTACTGGCGCATTTGTCTCTCAATGACAGTTCAAGAGTACCACAATATTTTAAGTATTCTATTAATCTACTTAATTTATGCCTATTTTTTGTTACTTGTTCATTTTGTTTTTGGATTGAAATTTTGACTGCTGAATCTATATGTGATTCCATATTTACTCTTTCAGATGTTTTAGACTTGCATGCATTTTCCAGTGAATTGCATTCTTTTCATGTTTTTTTATTCTTTAACTTACATTTTTAAGATCCTTACATCCCACTACTGTCCACAATCCCTCACCACCAAATAATAAACAATAAAAAACAAAATAAGCTAGTTTTTTTCACTCTTGAGTTAACAACAATTGATTACTAAACCAAACATTAAAAAAAAGTTTGACCCAAAATTTTCTTTCATATTTAATGAAGGAAACAGTTTTTAATAACATATCTGTGTTATTCATTTCAATTAATCATCTTCACGCGTCATCTTATTTCTTGGGTTTTAACACATAGTAAAACCCAGACACACAAACCCCTAAACAAAATATAGATCACTTG
Organism: Timema cristinae; assembly: GCA_039000515.1. Lineage (NCBI taxonomy): Eukaryota > Metazoa > Arthropoda > Insecta > Phasmatodea > Timematidae > Timema > Timema cristinae. The sequence continues at coordinate 5,953,879 of JBCFYV010011135.1, forward strand.
TTTCATATAGCTTAGACTGGCCCCATTCGCTAGTGTAAAGTTCACACCGGAATGGAAGGGGGATTGACCTTGAGATACATCTCGCACTAGGTGTGGCTTCTCTTATAGGGCCTGTCACAGCTGGCCCTGCTCAGCTTCTATATTCAGTTGCTAGAACGCTGGTACAGTCTTCACGTAACATTTGGAGGGAGGAATAAATAATCTTAACTGGAATACCGTATAACTACTCTAATAATTCACTGCATATAGAAAATGGTGTTCCAATTCTTATTGATGTTTTTCCCAAAATATTCTCTAAAATAAAAGAAAGAAAGAAAAAAATATTTTATTTATGTTAAAAAAATGTTGGTAAAGTCTGGCCCCAGTGGCTACTGCTACTGCTACTACTACTACTACTACCACTACCACCACCACACCCACCATCACCACCACCACCACCACCATCACCACCACCACTAGTATAAATTAGATATAAAAGGTAATTGCTTAAATTGTTTACATAATATAAAACCATGTAATTGTTTAACATTTACACAAGTTGAAACATCTAACTATCTTGAGCTAATGATTGATTCTCATATTAAATGGAATACTCATATAGATATAATGAGTAGGAAGCTAAGCGGGAATGATGAATATATATATACTAAAACAAAATGTTACATTTAGTATTCTAAAGATAGTAAATCATGGGCTAATCGAATCACATCTAGGCTATGGTATTACTTCCTGGGGAAATACTAGTGGTCAATATTTAAATCAATTAAGAAATATTCAAATTAAAGTTCTTAAAATAAGGAGTGGAATACATTGACAGTAAAAAACATGTATAACTATAAAATAATAATTGAGTATTACTATTCAGAAACGCATTAAGTAAGACAGGCTCATAGTCTCAACACCAGAAAATGACAGTACAAAAGACTTTATACATAAATAAATAAGAAAAACAACACATGAAAATAATAATACCAACACTTTAAAATGATACCAGATACATTTTGGGAATAGATAAAATATCAAACGTAAAAAGAGAAATAAAAAATGGCTCATCGGCTCACAAACTTAATGAAAAAAATAATATTAGATTGACTAATATGACAAATAAGCTATGAAATGGACTTGAGACTGGTTTTCGAATATTAGATTAAATATAAAATGTAATAGATTCAAGGAACTAAATTAAGTGTTAGAATTATGTTAGTTGTAAGAATAGACTTAAAGGAATGAAATGTATTTATTACACTATTACATGTATGTATGCCATTTATGGTGAGGCACCAGTTAAAAAGCCCATTGTGCTTAGCTGGACCATGTTTAGTGATTAAAATATAATTTATTTATTTTTTCTATATCTTCTGTGAAATATCTAATTTTGGTCATGCTATTTTTCCTTTATTTGCAATTTTCATTCAAAGGATAAAGCCTCAGTAGAACTAGTAAACTGAACCGAAAGATGTCTATAGTGTCTCCCATTTTTTTCTATGATACATACATTAAATCCTAAATATTACTCATACTTATATATTATAATAAAAAACTTAAAACAACTCAATAAAATAATAAAATTCAAGTAACAATCACAAAACTAAACTAATCTACATTTAAATAAACAATTGAAACACACTCTTAATGCTCAGAATGTAACATGAGTCAGGGATAGCCGGCTTACTGGTCGCCTTCAGTGGCGGAGATGAATAGTTGCGCGCGCATTACCCTCCTAGCTCCCCGCAGGCCTGATTCTCCGGGTGCGCTAGGTGGAAAAAGTATTAGCTTATTTTGACACATTTGCCTCGCACACATACTAAACTGTCACTACGCTGTAAAAAAAACCATTAGAAATTCATTCTTACATCTGTTTTATGTAAAGGGATGTTTTCTCTCCTTATTCTGAACCTTTTGGTATAACTGAGCTTATCCTGCCTACCCTGACACCTCGCTACTGATTACAACTTATTCTGAATTTCACCCTTTTGCTTAGGTGCCAGTAGGCTATTTTTAATGAAAACTAAGAATCGAAGTATCGAGAATTGTAATATTAAGATCGATTCCTTAGATACCAGTAAGAATCGAGGGAATTGAAGAATCGAGTTTGACAAACTTACTACTGTAATAATGTATTCAAATTATCAAGCTATTTCAACATTAGGTTATCTACAACTTGAATCGTGGAGACAGTGCAAGATCTCACTAGCTTTTTTTTTACATTGAACATAATGCAGCTAACACTTATTAATAGACTTTTATTTTTGGATAATGGATAACAAAACTAAAGTATGTAGCAATTATTGCTCCAAGTCAACAGAATGGGGACAGTCAAGTATAAACATCACTTACCCAATACCACTAATCTTGCCGAGCACCTCGCGCAACAAACATCCGACTACACAAACCACAAGCGAACAACTGCCAAGACTGAGCCAAGTTCCGCATCTCGCCACTAGAGACCGGGACCACCACTACCATGATCAATCCGCCCAACTTCAAGAAACGAGAATAAGATGGTAACTGCCAGGCTTTGCCAGAATAATATAGAATGTTCTTCTGCCGGCGCGCCCCCTTCCTTTGTGCCTATCCTGTTCGATGAGTGTGCCATATAAAAGACCATCCGTCGAGGAAGACGTCACTCATCCTCCCCAATTCCCGCGACCCAGCGCAATCACTCACCATCATACCTTAAACACACCTACCCACATCCCAAGAAAAGAAAATCCTCCCCAATTCCCGCGACCCAACACAAACACTCATAACTCACCACATTCCTTAAACACACCTTCCCACATCCCAAGAAAAGAAAATCCTCCCAAATTCCCACGACCCAGCACAATCACTCACAACTCACCATCATACCTTAAGCCACCTCCCCACATCCCAAGAAAAGAAAATCCTCCCCAATTCCCGAGACCCAGCGCAATCATTCACAGCTCACCATCATACCTTAAACACACCTTCCCACATCCCAAGAAAAGAAAATCCTCCCAAATTCCCACGACCCAACACAATCACAAATTGCACCTCAAAGGGTAATTTACTAATACACATTCTCTTACAGCCTCATTTCATCTGTTTCATTTCATAGGTATTAATTTCATTCACGAGGTTAAGAGTCACGACAGTGACTCGGTACTCAAACAACAAATCAGCCCTTTCATAGACAACCTGGCGTGGCATAACTGTCAAGTCAGATGTTCTATGTCGGGCAACAGCCGAAAGGCGGGAAGACGTCACTCTTGGACTTGGCTGCGACCATGTAGGACTAAGCGTCGGCTTAACGGACATATTACGTTAATGTAAGAATAAAATCCAATTTCGGTTTAAATGTAAATTATGGGAACTAGTCAAAATTCTTTTTAGATCTTTTTATCAAATTTAATTATAAAGTATTTGCGTAAATCTTCGTTTTGATTTACTTTATAATGAGAGTATTGTAAAGTCAGACATTTTTCTGTGTTATTGATATTAGGCATTATGCGCGAACTTTATATTATTATTATTATTATTATTATTATTATTATTATTAGCACCGCGTCTTACTACCCGTTCGGGTTATACGCACTTACGCTAATGTGTAATGGTAGGGTAATTGTGAGATGAAATGGAGAACCTACTGTTTAACGTGAAATCCGAACCACGGTGGCGACCTGGCATTCCACGCGAACTTTATACTCAACCAATTAATTTTATTTGTTTCTCAGTAGTATTTAGGTTAGATGAGTGTAGTAAATATGAAAATTTGAGAGTGTTGTTAGATCAGAACTTTTCAATATTATCCATAATGATTGAAAGTCAAACATTTCAAAATTAACTTTATTTCGTCTCAATTGCAAATGTGGCATTTTGGGTTTGGTAAACATTAAGGTGGAAAAGTGTTTGAAATATGGTGCCGAGATTTTCAATATTAGTAGAATGGAGTATTGCACTAGATTATTATATATATCAACTTAACTTTATATTTTTTTACTAGTTTCTCGATTGTTATTTTTAGGATAGTGTTGTTAATATTTATTTTGTGCCAAAATAGTAACAAAAAAAAACTTAAAGGGGTAATGTTAGGAAATATCCTCGATATTTATAATAGTACTATAATCCTTGTTTAGGACATAGGCGAAGGCTATTTTGAGTTATGCTAGTAGGCTATTAGCGTTAAAGTTAAATGGTATTGACATTAGGTATTTTTGATGGAACTAAAACTTTTAGTAACATGTGGCATTTTCGCAACAGGTTCAAAAATGTGTTAGTTAGGAGAGATCATTTACTGTATGACGTATGATCATATTAAATTAATGTTATGCATCAATATTTGTATTTACGTAATATGTTTAGGGTACATAATAAATAACGTAATGATTAGAAGGAAAAGAGTAAATATTTATGGAACAATGTTTTTATTGGATAGTATATATTTGTGTTGAGAATGCTTGCTCACTCACGACTATTATATATATATATTTATATATATATAACTGAATTATTAAATGCTCTTCAAATAATATGCTTATTATTTAATAAAGTTTGGCATAAATTAAATCTAAAAGATTCTAAGACTTGAATTTATTCTATTACATAATTACGCCATATTATCCCTATGTCTAGAAAAGGTGTGAGGGATTAGCCTTCAACCTTTTTATAAATTAATATGTTAGGCAACCTGTGAAGGTGGACCGTAGTTTCCCGCTACTCACTAGAGTGAGTTGCGTGCGCTGGGGACATCCTAAATGTCCAGCATTTTTAACTCACAATTTTAGGATATTCACTCTACGCGCTCCTCTATATTCTATTTTATTTTTCTTTAACTGTAGGTTTTGTTTATATTTATGTATTGAATTCCTCTAGTTTGGAGCTTAGGGATTACAAGTACACCCATATAAAGTATACAGTATTGTTATCCCTCGTTGCAAAAAATGCGTACGTTACATGTACAAAAATAAAATAGTTTGATTGCCACCGAAAGCACTATTAGCAAACTTCGACGTGCACTGCTAGTGGCCCGCGATAAGGTAAGCCTGCACGAACCGAAGTGCTCAGCTCCTTTGATTCGTGCAAATTTACCGACCGCCGCCTGCGTCAAGCGGCCAATGGCTCGTAGTTTGTCGAGATATGCTTGCCGAATCTCAATCTGTGTAACTACACCTTTTACAATGAAACTTGGGCCATGGCGCTTTGAGGATATTGCATATGGAGGGTTGCTACGGTATTGAGGTTAAGAGAAAGCTTAAAGGAAACATCGGGTTGCTCACCTCTCTACAACAACGAAGCAGCAATGCCTGAGAACGCGACAGACAAGGCAATACCACGTTCACACCTCACCTTCACCAAGAGCGGGTTGATAAGGAAGGTCTTCCCTGTACCACCTGGGGCATCCAAGAAAAATACCTTCCTGCTGCCCAACTCAATACCGCCAAGGACCTATCGAAAGGTAGCTAACTGATGAAGGGTCAGGAAACCGTTCTTCCTCACCACCTCATACAATGCGTTCATGTCGAAACTACCCTCCCTCAGAAAGTCCCTATTCCTTAAGATTCCTCCAGACCGTATTGGCCGAGGAAGACCATACTGCAAGACATCCCAGGGACAACCCTGCTTCCTTCAGCATCATCTGTTGTACATCTCCTCCATCACCTGCGACTCCCTCTTGATCCGAGAGTTTGTCTTAGTCCTTTTCCCAAAGACTCAAGAGGATCGGACAGTTGACAAAACACCATCATCATTGCCAAATCAAGTAAGCCAAATTCAAAAGTAATCTGAAGTGAGAAGTAAGAACAGAAAAATCGCAAAGAAGCAAAGAGCAGGCCTAGATAATTTTAATAACCGATCATAACATTTCCATGACAACAAACTGCTTCTAAAAGGATTAGTAAGCAAATATACTTCTCGGTAGTGTGCGTTCTGTCATCAAAGAGTTACGTCTCTAGCATATGGGTTTGAACCTACCTCTTCCCCGTTTTTTTTTAAACTGTCGAAGATATTTTTAGTATTTAAAAATAGTACATTTCCCTGAGTCTCACAATTCTAGTTTGAGGTGCTTCAGAGATAGACTTACCCTTCAAGAAAGCTATTATACTATCCACGTTTACACCCCTTAGGACGTGAATATCGAAAATTCGTCAAACACATATCTCTTAGATTTTGACAGAATACTCATGTCAAATATCGTGTTTCTAACACAAGCGATTTCGAGAAAATAATATTTTTTAAAACAGCCTTTTTCATCCCTTAAGTCGATTGTCCCTTTTCATTTGGCGTGGAAATGCAGAGCCTTGGAAACAAATGGTTATTTTCAAGAATTTTTATTGTTTTGCAATTTTATTTTCGGAAACGGTTGGCTAAAGAATATATACACACCTCCTTCTCTAATTTGAACAGTGATCAAATATCAATAACTTTGAAATTTTTCAATAGAAAATTGCCGGCTGTAAAACAAAAAATAAGAAAATGCAACAGCTAATAAACATTGCTACATTATCTTAGAAGAGGCGTTGAAAATATTACTATAAAAATTTCACTCGTTTTAGAGACAGCTGGTATTTCTAAACGTATGATTTTTCCGCAAGATTTTTACGTTAGCTAGCGCCAACTACATTTTTCGTTGGACTCAAAAGGGCCTTGAGACGTTGAAGTACCAAAAATCTATTATTATTAGGTGCCTATGTTATTAGAGGAAAACATAAGTTCATAAGCGGTATTTTATGTGCGTAGATGAGTGAGGACAGTTAGCTATATGTATAATATATGGATATATATTTTATTTATAGATGATCTGACCATTGCATAAAAATCTAGTATTTAGAGAATTCATAGTTGATAAAAAAAAATGCTCAAGTAATTTGAGCGCACCCTATTAAATAAATTAGTGTCTCTACAGCAATAAATCCAAAAGATATAAATATGAAAAAGTCTATGAAATATAGCCTGCACATTTTATTTATTTATCGTATAGCCGTGATAATATAACAAATTGAATTATGACCTGCTTCGATGGCCGCATGGATTAAGGCGTAACTCTTGCAATTGATTGGTCTACCAATGGCAGGGAGATTGGGGCTTGAATCCTTGTCGAGTGCACTGAGGATGGTTCTATAAATGGTCTTCTTTTCCCGCAAGTTTTGGTAGGTACAGGTCCTTTAAATTCAACCTTTCTCATCCTTAACTCATTAGCGTGATTAGTACATGTAACGTTTAACCTGGAAAGGTAGTAAGACACGGCGCTAAAAAAAAAAAAAAAAAAAAAAAGCTACCTGAAACCGTCTTGACTAGTACCACAACCTAACTCCAGTTTAATTACGTCGTGTCAAGAATCCTCTAGCTACAGTCTTCATGATCGTCTGTACTCTTCAACATTCAACACAACAACGCGCTGGTCAACCTACTCTCTCCCCCCATTTGGGTGGTGTAAATCTTCCCCTAACGGACCAACACAACCCCGCTACAATATTTCCTCATTTTGTTGGTCTACAGCCTCCCCGACGTGCTGAAGTGTGAATTATGGCCTTGTCGCCATATTTCTCATCCAAACAGGATGGACTGAACATGAATGAAGCTGTGCTTTCTACAACCTGCTACTTGCTTTGCACTATTTTGTTATTTCACATGACTAGCGGTGGAATATAGGCCTACTCTTCTTCTTCTTAACCAACACGCACCAGTTTCCACGTGACGTGGTTAGCCTCTCGTCTGATCCACTCATAACGCTGAGGGTACCGTCTACTCAAGGGAAAACATACTCTCATGAACAATTGTATCATGAAAATGGCAATTCTAAAGCTTAAAAATGTTTGGAACAAACCTGGACTATCTTATGATCTTCTATTGTAAAGATACATATGTAAACAATTGAATAGCCATTTGTTTGAGGAAGGTTCAGTCAGAAACAAGTAGTTCCCACGATTCCATCCGGAAGGGGTTTTAATAAATAACTGAAATCCCTTATGCAAATAACACTAATCATCAATGCAGGGGCTTTAGTGGGTTTTTAGCACGATTACACTACCCTTTTGTGTTATACGCATGTGTACTAACTATTATTCTAATGCAGTGATTCTTAACCAGTCTAAGATTTTTGAAGGGCCTTGAAAAAATAATTTAAAATGTTATTTGCTTATTACTATGGTCAATTTTCTTAAATTTTACTTTTTGGAAGAACTAATTTGATGACCGTAAGCATGTAAGTTCAGTAGACTCCCGATTTTCCAGGGTAATGGAGGGGAGGGAAAGCACGGATATTATAAATCATGGATAGTACAAATAATTCCCGTCTGTTTACCATCGCCAATAAAGATTTGTTGCTCTTTGTTTCTACTTATTTATGTGAAAAGGGATTTTTCACAGTGGTAAATATTAAAACAAAGCAGCGAGATCGACTAAGAATTGACTCCTGCATGCGAATAGCAAGAATAGACAAATTTAGGTGGTTAATTTCTGTTTTTTATTTGTTTGTTATTATAATCAGTAAATAAAGCCACTATTTTAGAATAAATCTTAATGATTAATATGTTAGTAAGAATTAGGGGGCCATGAAAATATTTTAGGATATTTAGGGGGCCGTGAGTAAAAAAGATGAAGAACCCCTGCTTTTATGAAATAGGAAAGAAGAAGGTTGGATTTAGAGGAAGTGCACACACATTTTCGTGGAGAGAGAGTGAGTGGAAAACCATTTAGGAAAAACTACCCTCAGTACACCCATCCAGGATATAACCCTGATCTTCTCATTATCAGCTGCCGGTCTATCGAGAGAGTAGTGCCTTAGACCATATGGCCACCAAAGCGAAGCCAGGGAATTCAGCCAGGATTCGAACACCGGCCTGACTATTAACGGTGACAAAGTGCAATGAGAGTATAATGCTTTAGATCGACGACCACCACTGTAAGTAGCTGGTTTCTTCACCAGAAAGTATATTTTAGTCTAATGAATTGTTGCTGCGCATATATATATATATATATATAATATATATTTTCACGTTGTTTCGGCAATTGCAAACACACTCCTACCTATCGAATTACGCCAATGAAGGGGTATATTTGTTTCCATATGAATGTAAAATTGGCCAAACATTGTATGTGTAGCCAATATTATCAATTTGATTGTGCATGGAGACCACCTCTTTGGTATAGTGGTCTCAGTTCCTGAGTACAGATCCTTTGGTCTCGGGATCGATTCCCGATGCCTCTAAAATTTATCTTTGAAGAAGTGGGTCCGGGATGGGCTCAAACTCAGAATCGCAAGGACAAATGAGTAGCTACTGGAATAAAGAAGTAGCAGCTATAGTTTAGAAAACTGAGATTAATGACTTGTTGGCTCGTTTTGCTGACTATATGACATTCTCGTTCCTCAGATGTTGGCAATATCATCTCTAACAGTGGTGACTCCACGCTCAATATAGCTTCTTTGCGGGATCACACAACTGAGGGTTCAAACCCCCCGAAATTTTATGAACAAAATATATATGGCCTTATTAATTTGATGGTTCAAAAAATATCAAAATTAATGTACAAGAACATATTAGGAGGCTGCGTAACCATAAAAAAAAAAAATTCAGAGAGCTTCTAGAGGTGTTTAAATAGATTTATCCTGGCCTCCGACAGTTAGGGTGTTATATTGCCATAAAAAACATTTCAGATAGCTTCAAGAGGTGGTTAAATAGATTTATCCTGATTTTCGACAGTTAGGGTGTTATATTGCCATATCAAACATTTTAGATAGGTTCTAGAGGTGTTTATCGCTTAGAATTTTGTCTATCCTCTGACAATAGGGGGATGTGCCCACCAAACCCCCTGAAACTACTGGCTAGCTACGGCCTTGTTGATGGACATAAGCGCGGTTTTTAACGTCACAACTGTCGAAGAACTATGTGCTCTTCAAGACCGGCCGTTGCGTAGCTTGAACAACACAATCTCAAACTTCAAAACGCCATCACACACAAAAGGGAGCTGATTTTAGTTCATAGTTTTTGCTTTAAAAGATAAATTTGAATTGTAATTATGATTTACTTAACATAATATGGGGCCCACCTATGTAAAAGTGATTTTTTTTTCTAGCAAGACAAGTTTTTCATGTCTTACTTTTTAAATGATTCAAGAGTTATGTTGTAATTTTCTTTTAACCTAGTATAAAAGGTACCGCAGTCATCTCATTATTTTAAAGTATTATTCATGACTAATATTACAACCACCATAAATAAAACTATTGACTTTTCCACACAATTGTAACAATACTTTTGACATGATGTATTTGAAATTAGAAGCCGACAAAAAATGATATGGTGGGGTAGATAAAACATCAATTTTCCTCCAATCATGCACTTTTGGATAAAAGCATGATATCTGGCACATAGGTACTAGGTACCGTATATAAGAAAACAATATTTGAGCTATGGCCCAACTATCTGCCATCTTAGTTCAAAATGGTGGCTAAAGAGGTCGGACAAACATTGTTTTTAATCATAACTTTTAAAATAAGCGATTTAGAAAATAATGTTTCAAATAAATATTGTAGGACGCACTTGTTTACACATTTTGTCTAGTTACAGTTTTTATTTTAACTTAATAAAAACAGAGATAATTAAAAATTAAAGAAAAATCTTCTTAGAAAATTATTTATGTATAAAACTCCGGTTAGAGCTTACAGTTATGAATACATATTTTCTGGGCATGCTTTTAAATAGTTTAATTAAATACCACATATTATTTATGACAAAACCATAAAAAGCATTTTTCTTAAATTGTTTTGATATAAAATTAGATTAAATTCTAAAAAAAAAGTCCCCGTGTCCCAATACATGATAACCTTCTAAGCCTAAACCCTAATATCTACAAATAGTTTATGGATGATAGACTTATAGCAAACACGACTAGAAAGCCTTTCTCCTCTATGGCCCTTAACCAAGCTAACGGAAAACTAAAATCCATTGTAAATAGAGATGGAGGGGTAATAGGCATAACTCAAAATCCAGATGGACGTTTAAGATGGATGCTGGCAGGACCAGAAATGGCAAATATTGTACGTAAGCACATCCTTGAGGAATTACATTCTGATCAATACCATGATAGTGAACCCTCATTCTAGCGAAAATTGTTCCTAGATGTAAAAAAATATAGTGAGGGCATTACAAAAATATGGAAATCTATAAACATAAACTACTGGTTTTCTTATAACATTACCGATTATAGCTAATCAAGATTATTTTGGTCCACTAAAATATTTCTTTAAAGTGGGGGGTCTACTCGATATATTTGAAAGTTTAAAAGGCACAAAGATCGACTGAAATTGTTCACGATATCGACCGATTGATCGACCAGTTTCCGGCACCTAGCTTACATAACTCACAGTCTGTTTGGAACAAGTTTAAAACTTGTGTTGAATGGAACATTATCCTATCCCCTCGTACCATTAACTTATCCCCTCAAGGTCTCTCTCTCTCTCTCTCATAGGATGCCGATATCGAGGCTGCACCTTGTCGAGTCATTCGACAACAATGGCCACTCAAACACCTCGCTCGGTCTTCTTGCTGCAGGGCTGGGCGATGAGCCAAGAAACGTACGTTTTAATCCCAAAAATACCCGCGTGGTCTAGCGCGTCACGCTCGTGTTGGATTGGGTTGCTGGTGATCAGGGAGTCCGAAGTTCGAATCACAGTCAGATGTACTGAGGTTGATTTTTCCTAGATGGTATAACAATATTCCACCACGTAAATGCGAGTACATTTCCCCTAAAATTCTACCTTCCTCACTCTCATCATATTAGCGTATTATTAACGCATGCGTATTACCCGGACAGGCAGTGAGGATATATTCTAATAGCAGCCAATGAAGAACTACCGAATATGTGTTTGGTTTAACAATCTATCAACCCACTTCGGTGGCCGCATGATCTAAGGCGTCATTCTCGCAGTAGACTAGACTGCCGATGACGGGGAGATTGGAGTTCGATCCTGGTGGAGTGTTTTCTATAATGGTTTTCCTAGCAGATGTGGCTACTATTTCTATAAATTCAACCTTTCTCATATTTAACACATAAGTGTAGTTAGTACATAGGCTTATAGCCCAAACGGATAGTAAGGCGCGGTTATAAAAATAAATAACTCCTAATCCACCACCACTTTTTGAGCCACCGCGTCTTACTATCCGTCTGGAGTCGAACGTATCAGGGGTGAACAGGATGTGGAGGACGTTAACACTTTTAGTTTATCTGAACCACGCTTTTCTTAGCTTAGGGCTATCCACACACTGTTTCACTAATAGAGTAGGGATGAGCAAGGTAGAACTTAGAGGAAAGGTACCCAATATTGCGTGGAGGGAGAGTGAAAATGTTCGATGGAAAACCACTCTCAGTAAACTCATCTGGAATTCATACTCCAACCTCCTTTCAGACAGCCAATCAGAACAGACGAGCCTGATATTTTGTCTATGTTTCCATTGATATACATGCCGAGTGTTCATTCGAAAAATGTCCACCTAAATATCTCGAAAACAACGCTTTGAGGAAAAAAATGTTTGAAGCAAAAGTTGTTTGGTTTTGAGGGGGAAGTAAGTTCGTGATGTTAGTATGACCTAGTCTGACTTTGCTAAGGTCACATTAAGGTCACTTTGATGGTTTTTAAATGGGACATTCTATTCTTTATTACATATTCTCGTAGATCTAGTCGTAACATTTTCAAAATGATGATATCAAGATTTGTAAAGTAAATTTATAAAGGGATAAGAGCCTCAAAAGTTTCAGCATCGCCGGCGCTGGGTGGCATTAGAATGGTTAACACGTACCGCGGGAAGGTAGAAGTGTTTGTTATATTAGCAGAGGACATTGGTTCCCCAGGAACCAAACAAAGCATAGTATTTAATAGCCAGTTACCAATAAAGTACCGTAGTTGTTTCGTTTACTTTCTATTGTGAGCATCTAAAGCAAGCTCTACTGTTTTTTTTTAAATGGTTTACAGTCTGGAAGATAGAACGGAATTAATTTTTCTGTATGGAATTGAGAATCAATGTGCTCGAAGAACGGTTTCAGCTTTCAACCAAAGACATCAAAATAAAAACGTATCGCATGGTTATGTTTTGGATCTTGTTTCAAAATTTAAAGAAACTGTATCTGTCTCAAACAAAACACTAATATGGCGTTCATTGTTGAATGAAGTAGCACAAGGGGAAATGTTGGGTCATTATGTGACAAATCCAAACAGCTCAGTGCGTCAAGTGTCTAGTGATATCGGTGAATCAATCGATTCGGTTCATAAGACGTTAAAATTGAATACATTTCATCCGTATAGAATGCAAGTACATCAAACATTAGGTGAAGACGATCCTGGTAGACGAGTGTAGTTGTGCGAAGAAATGATTGAATGATTGAATTGTTATTAGAATTGTTATTATAGTGTATCTGCTTTTCCGACGTGTGCGCCTTTTTCTTAAATAGTTTTATCAATAAACACAACTATCGTTATTGGAGTGACCAAATCATATTTTTACTGATGGACATACTCAATGACGATAAAAAATAAATATTAGTGCTGGTATAGTAGGTGACACGATTATTGGTCCGATATTTATTGACGGAAATTTTACAGGATAAACATACTTGTAAATGCTCGAAGAATCTATTCATCCTCTCATAGTGCACGCTCTAGAAAATTAGCTAGACAAACAAGGAAAAATGGAGCCTGCCTCAACAGACACTACTCGTTCGCCAGTGGCTAGACAACAGTTTTCGTGGACAATGGATTGGCAGAAGAGGACCGATAGAGTGGCCACCAAGGTCCCCTTATTTAATGCCACTTGATTTTTATTTACGGTGCTATTTAAAGTCTAAAATTAATGAGACAAAACAAACAAGTATCGGAGAGTTAAAAAAATAGACCAACAATAGCATGTATTATTATTATTATTATTATTATTATTTATTATATTATTATTATTATTATTATTATTATTAGCACCGCGTCTTATTACCAGTTAGAGTTGTACGCACTTACGCTAATGTGTAAATGGGAGGGTGATTGTGAGATGAAATGGAGGACCTACAGTTTAACGTGGAATCCGAACCACGGTGGAGGCCTGGCATTCTACACATTCACAAGATGTCTTGTCAGAGGTAAAGGAGGGGTTTAACAAGAGCATGTAGAATTATTACAAAAGCAACATTACGAAAAGTCAGAAATGAATTCGAAATTAGACTATATCATTGTTTAGCTCAAAATGGGGACCATTTTGAAAACATACTTTAAAATAAAAATAAAAAACAGAGGTTTTGTCAATAATTATTTTGTTTACTCTTTTACAAATACAAATAAACTTGCGCGCGTACACACACAACACTCATGCGCGTAAATTATCACGTGCACTCATATAAACACTTCTACCCTCCCACGGTACGTGTTAACCATTCTAATGCCGCACCCAGCAGCGGCGATGCTGTAACTTGTGAGGCTCTTTCTTATTATCCCTTTATAAATATACTTTACAAATCTTGATGCCATCATTTTGAAAATACTACGACTAAAGCTACAAGAATATGTAATGAAGAACAGTGAGTCCCATTTAAAACAATCAAAGTGACCTTAATGTGACCTTAGCAACGTCAGACAAGGTCATACTAACATCATGAACTTACTTCACCCTCAAAACCAAACAACTTTTGCTTCAACATTTTTCCCCCACAAATTGTTGTTTTCGAGATATTTAGGTGGACACTTTTCAAATGAGCACCCGGTATATCTCTCTAATACAGCTATAGGGTTAAGGTCATCTCAGCCGGAGTGGGGAATGTAGGCTCGTCACGTGCTCGACCAATCCGTGAAGGGTAGTTGTCATAGCTACCGATACACGTTGCCAGATTTCTTGAGTCACTGAGTATGATTTCATTGTAGTAATGCGCGAACTACAGCTATGTCGCAACAATGCTTCCCAGCCTACCCACCACGCTTATTCTGAAGCAGTTTAAATCGCAGTATAATATTTGAAACCTTTCCTCCTAATTCAACTTTGTTGCTCATGGCTCATGTCCGTAATGATCTGTTAGAGAGCAGAGAATGGTCAAATGGTCTAAGTCATAACTCTCGCAATAATCTGGACTGCCTGTGACGGGGAAATCAGGGTCCGAGTCCCAGTGATGTGTACTGATTGTGACTTATCCTAAATAATTTCCCCACACTCCCTGGAAGCGAATATCAGAACATACGTTCTAGATTCTTCATTCCTCATCCTTATCCCGTTAGTGTTAACATGCTGATAGCCCACACGGACGGGTAGTACGACGTGATGCACAAAACACCTTACTTCCACCGTGCCATTGAAAGTCTATCCCCTTCTTCAACCCTTTAACCAATGAGAGTACCCCAAGTCGTTTACGTGCCTGTGTAGACAACTTAATCTCAGGTTGAATACACTAGCGATAAGCTCAATCGTGGTTTCACTTTCCAATTGCCTCTTAAGTTGGTAGCCCTCCTGGTTGTGAAAGTCGTCCATCTTCGAGTTGGATGTCTGAAAAGAGCTTGAGTTTCGGGGATGAAAGTGACTTAAGTACTCTCTGATGTGAAAATTATGTGTTCAGGGCTAAGTCAATATGCTGAGATAATATATTCCAACATTGTGCTTTTATATCCTCTCTCTTGGCTAATACACTATTAATCTTAGTCACTACGATTCAGAATGTATGAACCATTTAGTCACTACGATTTAAAATGTATGAACCATTTAGTCACTACGATTCAAAATGTATGAACCATTTAGTCACTACGATTCAAAATGTATGAACCATTTAGTCACTACGATTCAGAATGTATGAACCATTTAGTCACTACGATTCAAAATGTATGAACCATTTAGTCACTACGATTCAAAATGTATGAACAATATAGTCACTACGATTCAAAATGTATGAACCATTTAGTCACTACGATCCAAAATGTATGAACCATTTAGTCACTACGATTTAAAATGTATGAACAATTTAGTCATTACGATTCAAAATGTATGAACCATTTAGTCACTACGATTTAAAATGTATGAACCATTTAGTCACTACGATTCAAAATGTATGAACAATATAGTCACTACGATCCAAAATGTATGAACAATATAGTCACTACGATCCAAAATATATGAGCAATATAGACACTAGTCTCCTAATCCTTTGCACTCAATCCTAATCACACCCAGGTATGTATTTGTTAAACGCTGCTGGAGAATAGTTGTGCAACTGGCATGTCAACCCGCATTGTGTACAAGCCTTGTTGCGATTCAATTTGTGGCGGTGCGATAGCGTTCCCTATTCATGCGGACCTGGCCGTGAAACAATGGGCCCCTCCAGGGGTTGGGGGTAAATAATCGGGCAGGCAGTCAGTGGGTGTGCGATCTGTCGGTCCGATACGTGAAGTAGTGAACCCCTCCTGCTGATACCACGGGACTGCCACCTAGCGATAACCCCACATAAAAACAATAACGCTAATAAATTTACAACAAAATAGTCAATGTCGAGCTGTAAATATACTTTATGAAACAGCACAACGCTAATAAGTAGCTCTCGCCCAACGCATTTATAACCTTTGTGCAAATACATTTTAATCTAAAACAAATATTGATTTTATTTTGTAACAATATTTTACATATATAGAGCGTTGAATTAATGTAAAATAATTTTTAATAAAATTCTCTCGTAAGCTGAATAAAATATATCAACAATTTATTCTGCTTGAACACTTGTATCGCCTGCAGCGTTGGTTGCCCGAACTAAGATGGTAAGCCAACCTGGTCTAGGATGCTTGTAATGGTCAGGTTAGAGTTCAAATCCCGGTTATATGTCTCTCTCCACGCAAGTGAGTAGGCATTTTTTTTTCCAAAAATCTAATTTACTCAACCCATTAGTGTAATTAAAGGCATCTATGGCTTATAGAAATATCACAAACATGCAATGATACATTGTCATGACTAAATAAACTATGAGATAAGATGATTTTATAAAGACAGCTAGAAGTAATTTTATTTTCCTTTTATTAAAGTGTTGGCTTTTTAGAAATTACCTGAACAAAATATAATTTGATAAGGTTAATGAGTTTAAGTATTAGGAACCTTTTAAACCAGCAATAATGATATTAGAGTGGGAAAGAATACTTTCGGGAAATTCGTGCTATAACGCGGTAATTAAGTTGTTGACACCTCATCTGCTTTCAAGGAATGTAAAACTCAGATTATACAGTAGAACTTGGATAATTAGAACGTATATAATTCTAATTCATGTTTAGTTCGAACTTTTCCCTTTCCTCCTTGAAATATTAAAACAATGTTATAAATGCACATGTAATTCGAACTTATTTTATTTAATTTGAAGTAAAATTGCCACGAAAATGACAAAAAAACAGCCTGAAATCTCGCGTAGGAAACATGTGACCACTCGACTGTTGTTGCGAGGACAATAGGCCCTTTGTGTACAGGGGCACTCAAGTTTTGTGTTTGTTCCCTATGAGGATTTTATGAACGTTGACAAGACATTAGAGAAGCAGAAATTTTAGTAGATGCAATGAACAATATAAATGACAGTGCATCTTCAGATGAAGATGGGGAACAGACAGAGAAGCCAATCCCAACATATACACAGGCCATGGACCATGTTGCAGAGTTAGGTTTGTTTTTTGAGAAACAATATAATGTAAGCCCATCTCTTCTCCAGGTGCTGCTGAATAAACTAGAAGATCCCATTCCTACTCAGAGTATTAACTCCAAAAAAAATCAAAGAGCTCTAGCTTTTTCGAAAAATTGTAAATACAGTATTTTGAATTGTATATATTGCTATGGAATATCTAAGAGCTAAATGATACGTATACACTACTGTATTTAACTTCATTGAATCTATATTTGAAGTTATTTTTCTAGCCCAAAAATAACTTACCTAATTCCAATTTTTGGATATCGCAAATTTTTCTAGTGGTCCCTTCAGTTTCGAATTTGCCAGGTTCGACTGTAGGCCTACAAATAAACAATAATTTTACCGGCTGTTCTATGGGTGTGCATTGTGGTATTTTACTTTACACGGCAAAAATAAATTTAGGGTGTTGGAAAACAAGGTGCTTAGGAAGATATTTGGTCCAAAATCAGATGTAGATACTGGGGAGTGAAAGAGGTTGATGAGTTATTTGGTATTATTCAGGTTTAGATTACCTATCCAGAAAAAAGGAAAACTCCACAAAATTACGAATGCGCTTACAAAACTATGTAACCCCACCACAATCTTTTCCCCAGAAATAAAAGTCAGGCAGTTACTAGAGAATAACAACATTTTTTATTAAATATAAGAGAAATAGTTAAAAAACAACAAAATATAAACATAAGGATATTGTTCATGGCGTGTAAGGTCGGAGGTTTAGAAGTTAAACATTAAGTATCATTACACTATAACATTGACAAGATTGGCAAAAGCCGGAAAACACGATACGTCGTGAATATGAAGGTAGACTAGATGACTCAAAGTCGGTGACCTTAACATTAACATAAGTCTCTATGAACATAAAAAAAGACTAGAAGGTTCAAAGTCAGAGACTTTAATATTTATCTAATACTAGTATATCATGAATAACAAAATGGACTATGTCATAAAAGTATGAAGCTTACAAGATAACCCCAAGCCAAACGATTAGGTATCGAATAAGGACATTTCATTACTAAATATATTTAGATATAGGTTCAACCATCCTAAGATAAATACATTTATATAAAGTGGGTCCGTATATAATGGCTCTAATTTTCCGGGCGCAATTATTACAAATGTTCTCATGATCACACAGCAAAATTATAATAAAGCCAGCTCGACTCTCGAGTTAATATCCCGTTCTCGGACATAATAGGGAGGTGTGGTATAAAGTACAATACCAAGAGAATATCTTGCAATCAATACAAACTTCGCACGCATTTTAAAGTAAATAAAACTGCGTTGAATGTAAGTGCCCCACCTATCAATTAATTCCTACTAAATAGTCATTAATAAATTAAATTAGTGATGATCCGCATCCCTTTGAACTGCTTAAAGCAACCAATGCAATCAGTATTGCATTAACAATGTCAACAATTAGCATGCACTAATCACAAGAAAAAATAGAGACAAAATGCGCACTCAAAGTTAAATTCCCAAAAATAAGTTCCCCAACTAAGTTATAGATAATGAGGATGAGGATACATCATAACCCCATAGATAACAAAAAGAAACCCATCCCAAATTTGACAATTATAAATATTAAGTCAAAATTAATAATTTTTGAATGAAATCCCGCATGTTAAGCCGAAAAATAATTTTGATGAATACAATTAACTCACAGCCTAAGCTGTCGTGCTCACCTCAGTTAGCCTATGGTGCAATGAGTGACGATACTATCAAAACATCCCAATATATAGTGAAAACGTACAGCTATGTTCACAGAGAGTGGGGAGGATAGAAGGGAGAAAGGAGGGGAAAAGGGGAGACGGATCGGGGACTATGCCGGCCACCCATAAAACAAGAAGCTTCGAGAATGGCCCTGGTGGAGGAAGCGGCAACTAAGTTCTTTGAACCACTTTCAGTTGTTTTCTTTCAGGTGTGGCTTTCTTCTAGAGCTGACTATAGCATGACGGCTCCGTTTAGTCTATGGAACTGTGCGTTGTCAAGAGATGGTCAGTGATCACGATGCCAGAGTTCGAGTCCAACAGGGCAGAGGGTAAGTGTTACCCCATTTTTTTGTATTTGTTATATGTAGCTCGTTACAACTAAGAGTTTTACTATATGTAAAGATTTACTAGCTAAGAAACAAAAATGAGGTAGACTGAAATAAGCACTCTATAGTAAGCTTCCTATCACACCAAATAAAGTTGTACTGTATTTAATACCAAGAAACAAAACTAAATAAACCTATTTCATAAGCAAAAGCATAACATGATCGAAAATATAACTAGATTTAAGATACAAATGCAAGCTCGCTATCAGTGGCTCTCCTACGGGGAGGCAGAGTTGCAGGGAACAAAAAAAAGGTTTAAATTTACTATAAAATAAACAAAATTAAATAAGCATAACTAAAACATTTATTTACTGGCAAAAAGTAATATGTTTCCAATGAAATAATGACGTTTATAAACACATAGTCGAACAATGCTGCACTCTGCTTTACTTGGAAAGTTGCAAACTTACCTTACACGTTTCCGCTATGGCGTAGCTTATAACTAAGATATGGTCATATAGTAATACGTTAAATTAGGACTAAAGCCTTTCACAGTAAACCTAGTGTACACAGAATTGAAATATATTAATATATATTTGGTATCTGGGGAAAGCCACTTTCTATAATATGATCTTATTTTTATATGTGAGGTTTTAATTAAAAATCATATTTATCTCAGTTGATTAAGAATAATATATAAAAATTGACCTCAGTGGTCTTGGGATAAAGTGATTGCCACAGACCTGATGTTTATGGGTTCAAACCCATTCAGAGTAAACGGATATTTCACGAGTGAACAAAAACTAG
The DNA here is from genome assembly GCA_039000515.1 of Timema cristinae. Taxonomy (NCBI): domain Eukaryota; kingdom Metazoa; phylum Arthropoda; class Insecta; order Phasmatodea; family Timematidae; genus Timema; species Timema cristinae. The sequence continues at coordinate 5,974,346 of JBCFYV010011135.1, forward strand.
TAGCGCAATTTCTTTCAGAGGAGAAGTAAAGCCATCAGTCCCATGTCGATTGTGTCATGTAGAATAAGCTTGGAAGGTTTGTGTAAATACCTTTCCCGCAAATTGGTAGGCTCTTTATCACTCGCACTTATAAATTCAGTGTGGAAGGCAATGAGGAAACACCATAATTTCTGGACTCTTCTATAACATGGGCTTTATACCAGATGGTGCAGGCAGTACTAACCAGTGGAGAGAGTGAACAAATGCCCATCTCCAGATGGATATAAGTCACATAAAATCAACTTTCGGGTTGTTGATTTAAAAATGACTGTAATTTATAAACGCACATTACATTTGAGCCACGTATACTTATCTTCTTGATATCTGGATCCATTGTATAGTGCACCTTCCTACGAACCTAGGCTCAATGTGCTAAGCGCAACGCCATTCTACATACGAACTGCATGGAAAAACATAAGTGTGGCTCACATTCTTACTGATGTAAATAGTTTTGTAAACAGTTTTCAAATATATGGGTTAAATGGTTCTGAGTTTAGAAAAATATACTATTTAGATTTTTATGTTATGTCATGTGAATGAAAAGATTTCTTTACCAATGTAAGTAAATAGGTGTAATGACTTTATAAACTTTATACTATTTTTTTAAATATGAAATTATTAATTATCAAAGTTTTTTTTTGAAAAATGTATTTATTATTTGTAGGCCTAAATATTTATTTATGAGGTAAGCAATATAATATCTTGATGTAAGGTAAGCAATATAATATATCTTGATGTGAGGTAAGCAATATAATATATTTTGATGTGAGGTAAGCAATATAATATATCTTGATGTAAGGTAAGCAATATAATATATTTGATGTAAGGTAAGCAATATAATATATCTTGATGTAAGGTAAGCAATATAATATATCTTGATATGAGGTAAGCAATATAATATATCTTGATGTGAGGTAAGCAATATAATAAATCTTGATGTAAGGTAAGCAATATAATATATCTTGATGTAAGGTAAGCAATATAATATATCTTGATGTAAGGTAAGCAATATAATATATCTTGATGTGAGGTAAGCAATATAATATATCTTGATGTAAGGTAAGCAATATAATATATCTTGATGTGAGGTAAGCAATATAATATATCTTGATGTAAGGTAAGCAATATAATATATCTTGATGTGAGGTAAGCAATATAATATATCTTGATGTAAGGTAAGCAATATAATATATCTTGATGTGAGGTAAGCAATATAATATATCTTGATGTGAGGTAAGCACTATAATATATCTTGATGTAAGGTAAGCAATATAATATATCTTGATGTAAGGTAAGCAATATAATATATCTTGATGTAAGGTAAGCAATATAATATATCTTGATGTAAGGTAAGCAATATAATATATCTTGATGTAAGGTAAGCAATCTAATATATCTTGATGTGAGGTAAGCAATATAATATATCTTGATGTGAGGGAAGCAATATAATATATCTTGATGTGAGGTAAGCAATATAATATATCTTGATGTAAGGTAAGCAATATAATATATCTTGATGTAAGGTAAGCAATATAATATATCTTGATGTAAGGTAAGCAATATAATATATCTTGATGTAAGGTAAGCAATATAATATATCTTGATGTAAGGTAAGCAATATAATATATCTTGATGTGAGGTAAGCAATATAATATATCTTGATGTAAGGTAAGCAATATAATATATCTTGATGTGAGGTAAGCAATATAATATATCTTGATGTGAGGTAAGCAATATAATATATCTTGATGTAAGGTAAGCAATATAATATATCTTGATGTGAGGTAAGCAATATAATATATCTTGATGTAAGGTAAGCAATATAATATATCTTGATGTGAGGTAAGCAATATAATATATCTTGATGTGAGGTAAGCAATATAATATATCTTGATGTAAGGTAAGCAATATAATATATCTTGATGTAAGGTAAGCAATATAATATATCTTGATGTAAGGTAAGCAATATAATATATCTTGATGTAAGGTAAGCAATATAATATATCTTGATGTGAGGTAAGCAATATAATATATCTTGATGTGAGGGAAGCAATATAATATATCTTGATGTGAGGTAAGCAATATAATATATCTTGATGTAAGGTAAGCAATATAATATATCTTGATGTAAGGTAAGCAATATAATATATATCTGATGTAAGGTAAGCAATATAATATATCTTGATGTAAGGTAAGCAATATAATATCTTGATGTAAGGTAAGCAATATATATCTTGATGTGAGGTAAACAATATAATATATCTTGATGTAAGGTAAGCAATATAATATATCTTGATGTGAGGTAAGCAATATAATATATCTTGATATGAGGTAAGCAATATAATATATCTTGATGTAAGGTAAGCAATATAATATATCTTGATGTGAGGTAAGCAATATAATATATCTTGATGTAAGGTAAGCAATATAATATATCTTGATGTGAGGTAAGCAATATAATATATCTTGATGTGAGGTAAGCAATATAATATATCTTGATGTAAGGTAAGCAATATAATATATCTTGATGTAAGGTAAGCAATATAATATATCTTGATGTAAGGTAAGCAATATAATATATCTTGATGTAAGGTAAGCAATATAATATATCTTGATGTAAGGTAAGCAATATAATATATCTTGATGTGAGGTAAGCAATATAATATATCTTGATGTAAGGTAAGCAATAACGGCCCAAAAAATATCTAATGTGGATATCAAGTAACAATTTTTGTAATTACTATTTATAATCATTTATGTTCAAAACTTTATTTTATTGTATAAAAATAAATTCACTAAAGTAAAATAATATTGAAATGTATATATAGTATTTTTCTAAATATGTTAGTTAGCATTAATTTTGAAAGAAAAAAAAATTAAATTTAAAATTTAGAAATTAAATTGTACCAATTCATTTATATTAAAGAACAGTACACTTGGATCAAAATGATTAAAAAAATCAAAATAATCGTATCATAATTAAAGTTTTGGCGAATTTTCTTGCAAACCCTTACAAAAATGAGGAAATAGCTGTGGCATTCTTTGCACACAAAACCTAACAGGCCTCTGGCATTCTTCGCGCGCGAATTCTGTAATAGGCGTGGTACTAAAAGGGTTAAATTAGGTTTAAGATCACTCTTGACTTCCCATTTTTATAATCACTATCATAACATCTCATTTTGGATACACCCTGGGCAACGTTTTGTGCCACCAGAGCGGCTAAAGGACCATACACTCAGGCGACAAAACTTTATAATATATATATCTCCCGGTAAAATTGGCCATACGCTAAAAAAAACTGTTGTGACCTGCGTTTAAATGGATAGTATTAGTTCCACAATGTACTTGGGCCACGAGTTCCTCATCAAGAATTGTAAACAAAGTATATTGGTGCACTACTAGGCCTAGGCCACAGATAATATACCCAGACACTCAACCTCCAGGTTTAAATGGTTGCGCTCCTTTTGGCAGCTTCAGTCCTTCACCAGTAGGATCGCTTTGGTTAGTACTATCATCAGCCAGCAGTGACACTAGCGAAGGACTCAATTTGGCAAAAGGAGCGCATCAAAACCCCCGTAAGGATGAGAGTCTGTTTCCTACTTGTCTGTGGCCTAGGCTGTTGTGGCGTTCTATTTAGGATGGTTTTAATAATTAATGTTTCCTCAAGCTGGAAGAAACACAGCAAATAATAGATAGTAGGACACAACAACATGAAGTTATAACTTTGACTAACCTAGGCTAACCTAACCTAGCCCAAGTCAAACTTAACAATGCCAAAGCACGATCTTAAACTAAACAAGCCTAACCTAATATAAGGGAAAAGGATTTATGAGCCGAATTCGCATTTACCCGATCAGTGAACATGTTCAAACTGGAAAATGACACTTTTTGGACAAGCCTTCCATGGCCCAACTATAATGTGCCAATATATTATAGAGTTAAATAATTGTAAACAAAAACAAAATAAGAAAATATGTCTTAAAATTGTTTCAAATATTATATTTTTATAAACATATAAAAAACCAATTTAATGTTTTGCCTTCAATCATCTGATAGCGAGATAGCAATGCCCTTGACCTCATACCCAAAAGGCAGACATAAGTCCATCCCTTCTTTTGTCCGTGGGAAAGAAACTAAATGTTCTAAAGGACATTATAATTAAGATACACCAGCTGCAAGAGGAGGCTATAGATATAACCACAAACTAAAAAAAACTTACCATTATCCGATGAATATTTAGCAATATTGGCGACTTGGAGGGAATCACCTGTCTTCAGGAGTAAAGATGGAGATACTTTGTCGTCCTGTGGAAGTTATTTTTTACTGGTGGTATGAGGGGTAAGAGCGAGGTAGCAACATGGAGTAATAGTGTAATTAAAGGCGGTCGAGAAAAGAGGCATCTCTCATTCCCTTAATACCACTTGTATTTTTCAACACTTTCCTCTTGGGTTGTTAGGTCCCACCCCCAGTTTTACGTCGCCCGTGCGTGGTTGTGTAGTAAAGAGGGTGAGGGTGGAGGAGGGTTAGGAGGGTTTCAGAAGGGAGTAGGAGCGTTAGGGGGTAGGAACCACTCTCGGCTAGTTAACGGGGATACATTAACACCAGCAGCTACGTGATGAAGAGGGTGCTAGCGCCGGAAACTAATGGAGTGTGCTTTAGTTCCTTCTTACGAGTATTCTCTGTCTCTCTCTAACACCTCAGGACACAGCATGGCCACATCTGGAGGACTGTTAGTGTTCTCTCTCTCACACCTTGGGACAGAGCATGGCCACATCTAGAGGACTGTTAGTATTCGCTCTCTCACACCTTGGGACAGAGCATGGCCACATCTGGAGGACTGTTAGTGTTCTCTCTCTCACACCTTGGGACAGAGCATGGCCACATCTAGAGGACTGTTAGTATTCTTTCTCTCACACCTTGGGACAGAGCATGGCCACATCTGGAGGACTGTTAGTTATCTCTCTCTCACACCTTGGGACAGAGCATGGCCACATCTGGAGGACTGTTAGTGTTCTCTCTCTCACACCTCAGGACACAGCATGGCCACATCTGGAGGACTGTTAGTATTCTCTCTCTCACACCTTGGGACAGAGCATGGCCACATCTAGAGGACTGTTAGTATTCTCTCTCTCACACCTTGGGACAGAGCATGGCCACATCTAGAGGACTGTTAGTATTCTCTCTCTCACACCTTGGGACACAGCATGGCCACATCTAGAGGACTGTTAGTGTTCTCTCTCTCACACCTTGGGACAGAGCATGGCCACATCTAGAGGACTGTTAGTTATCTCTCTAACACACACCTTGGGACAGAGCATGGCCACATCTAGAGGACTGTTAGTATTCTCTCTCTCACACCTTGGGACACAGCATGGCCACATCTAGAGGACTGTTAGTGTTCTCTCTCTCACACCTTGGGACAGAGCATGGCCACATCTGGAGGACTGTTAGTATTCTCTCTCACACACCTTGGGACAGAGCATGGCCACATCTAGAGGACTGTTAGTATTCTCTCTCTCACACCTTGGGACACAGCATGGCCACATCTAGAGGACTGTTAGTGTTCTCTCTCTCACACCTTGGGAGAGAGCATGGCCACATCTAGAGGACTGTTAGTATTCTCTCTCTCACACCTTGGGACAGAGCATGGCCACATCTAGAGGACTGTTAGTATTCTCTCTCACACACCTTGGGACAGAGCATGGCCACATCTAGAGGACTGTTAGTTATCTCTCTAACACACACCTTGGGACAGAGCATGGCCACATCTAGAGGACTGTTAGTATTCTCTCTCTCACACCTTGGGACAGAGCATGGCCACATCTAGAGGACTGTTAGTATTCTCTCTCTCACACCTTGGGACACAGCATGGCCACATCTAGAGGACTGTTAGTGTTCTCTCTCTCACACCTTGGGACAGAGCATGGCCACATCTAGAGGACTGTTAGTATTCTCTCTCTCACACCTTGGGACAGAGCATGGCCACATATGGAGGACTGTTAGTATTCTCTCTCACACTTTGGGATAGAGCATGGCCACATCTGGAATACAACATCTCAAAACTAGTTTTTAATCGTGTTTGAAAAAATAAATAAAAAAATATTTTGATATATGGTCCTGGCCAATCATGAACTACTCATAAATATTTTCACCAATAATAGTGATATCAACATGCCATGACTACGAAACAATATCCTCCTAAAACGGGACCAATTAGGTATCTTCATAAATATTGGTTTTTACCTCCATAAACTCCCTCAGTTTATCTGACAATCATTTAGGTGTGACCTTCAAAACTGCCCCCTCTTAACTTTGCTATATACAACCAGACAACAACAGAAACACCAAGAAATCAAGGGAAAAAGAAACAATATACAAGGTACAACAATGTATATGGAACACGATACATATTGATAGACTGTCTTTCTACTTTCTCGCTATCTTATAGATAGAGAAAGTATTGTGGTCGTCAAAAAAATCGAACTCAAGATTTTGATGAATCTTGACGTTTCATGACCCCCCAAACCCAAAAAAGTGTTTTTTGACTTTCCGTCTGTCTGTCTGTCTGTACATAAAACTAAAGCCTAAACTATTTTACCGATCGGGCTAAAACTTATTATCTAGGGTTTTCATAGGGTTTCCCTGAGGTGTTTTTGGAATTTGATATCTAACCTTAAAATTAAGTGTAGTTTACTAAAGGGCAAAAAAACTAAAAGTAGATTTTCTCAAAATCGGCTATAACGATTTTGATTAAATTTTATTTATAAACATTTATAAATGATCCAAACAAAATGGCTTCTCTCTTTATTCAGCAAAATGACTTTAAGGGCTCCGGTATGATGCGTAAATTATCTTTTTTTATAATATCTCCTAAACTCTTTGAGATATGAAATTACTTATCGTTACAAATATGTAGGTCTCTTTATAATACAAATATTTTATAAGAATCATCTTTTTATAAAACCAATATTTTCAAGCCATACGTAAATGTAGATATTTTTTAACTTTTCGAACACAAAAGGTAAAAAGTATTGCGACCGCAAAAGAAAATCTAACCTGAAATGTTGATGAATGTCAACGTCTCAAGAGCCATTAAGAAGAGACGTACACTCCGTTTACCACAAAGGTAGCAGTTTTACCTTGATGGACTATACTGTAACAAGATTAGTGTTTAACAGTGGGACCAGCGCGCTCTCATTGTTTACCCTAGCTGCGCTCCTTGTTCTCTCTGTCTCCCTCCTTGTCTAGCAGGTAGGCAGCGACCTTCTCACTTGACTGAGGGATTAGAGAGGCCAAGGGGTTACGGGGGGAGGGTGGAGACACGTCTGGAGGGGTCTGGATCCTTTTTAT